>JAKUCV010001738.1:45583-350574 GCA_028386065.3 Turnera subulata | reverse complement strand
CAGAAGTTCCTCCGGGCATGGAACTGTTGTGTAAGCTTACATATCTTAGTCTCTGGGGAACAAAGATGAAGGAATTACCAGCTGGGATAATTACTGAACTGTGTCGTTTGCAATTTCTCAAACTTGACATGGCATTGAGGGTTAAAGGAAATGAAGTGGCATCCTTGAGGAAATTGGAAACTTTGGAATGTCGTTTCCCCGATATCTCGGATTTCAGTTTCATTGGCCACCCTTGGATAGGAAGGGGACTTATAGGTGCTTACAATCTTGTAGTTGGTAATGAGGAGGCTGTACCAGTAAAAGCACTTCAGGGGCTTGCAAATGTGAGGAATGGGATTTTCTATAGGAAAAGAATTGGATTGTATGAATGTCTTTTGGACGAACCAAGAAGGCCTCGTTATTTTCCAGACGATATTGAACAACTGGAAATTGTCAGATGCCCAAATGCTACAAGCTTGTGCTATATCTCCTCCTTCCTAGGGTTCATGAGTAACCTGAAATGTGTTTTACTTCAGGATTGCGATGAAATAGAATGTTTGTTCCACCAGCTTACGCTTGGCGGGCTTGAGATTCTTCAGCTTGAAAGTTTGAAGAAGTTACAAGTCCTCACAACAGGAATTGGTTCTGCATCTCCTTGTGATGTTTATTACAACTTCTCCAGTCTTAAAACATTTGTAATATGCTACTGTCCGAGTATAAAGCAGCTGTTCCCGCATGCCGTGGTAGGGTGTCTCCATAACTTGAACGATATGGTAATACACGGTTGTGTAGGAATGGAGGAGGTAATAGCTGTGTCAGAAGAAGACATCTGTGCAGACGACTTAATTCTCCCAAAGTTAAGGGTTCTGGATTTGCAACATTTACCGGAACTGAGGAGTATCTGGTTTAAACAAGTTGTTTGTCCGTCTCTACAAGAGGTTACCTTGCGGGACTGTTTGAAGTTAAAAAGGGTACCTATCTCTCTCGTTCTGCCCGATGATGCGGAACCATCCCGTCCCTCGTCTCTTCCAAGAGTACGTGTTCATGCAGAAGAGTGGTTGGAGTCGGTAGAGTGGCAAGATCCTAACTTTAAGAGTCTACTTCCATGCGAGTTCTGTTAGAACTGAGCAGGAGATATTGGATCATGTAATAATCAGAATCCTGGGGGGATTACTCTAGTTAGTATTCACTCAATTCATATCTTTTCTTAAGTGTCTTCCTGCATCTCTCTCCCTTGCTCACAATCATAATTTTTACCTGTTTCAATTATTTGCTGCAGATGTTGTCTTGCTAATCAGCATCTAATGCTTGGAGTACTTCTGTACTATGCTCAGTAGATCTAGATTACAATGTGCTGAGCATCATAAGGACCGTATTATGTTTTTGCTTTGGTCGGATAATATCCAAAGAAGAGTGCATCAAGGGGGATCGAAGAACACAATTGCTGCACTTGAGCAAATTTCTCAGACCAATTGTATTTATTCAATTTTCGTTCTGTTCGTGGAATGTGATCTTCCATGTCTGTTTTCTTTTTTCTTTTTCTTTTTTTTTTTTTTTAATACTAGAAGAGTATCACAGACTAGTCCGGATTGCTGGACTGGTAACAGCTTTTGAACTATGAGAACCCACCAATTAACATTTGAATAACAGGGATGATTTTCATTCCAGCCTCTCTGGTATGCATACTGTATGACAAGAAGACCAAACAAAGGCCGACAAAGCCTTTCTCCAATTTCTGTGTATTGTATCATGTACTGTATTTATAGATGATGGATGGACAGATTTCGTCCCTTCAGCTGGGCCAAAGTTAAAATCACTTCTGATATTGTCAAAAGAAATGAAAAAAAAAGAAAAACAAATAGAGACAGCAGCATACTGTTGCAGAGAACAAAACTAATGGCTTATTAACAACTCTTTTGGATGATCCAAACGAAGAAAAAAAAAAAAGAAAGAAATTGAGAAATTAATCAATACTGACAATTATATAAGGAAATAAATGTTGAGAGGACCTGATAAGAGAGAAGCTCGAGAAAAAAATGAATTGCCAGAACCAACTCCTGGTTTATCCGAATACCTTTTTATTATTTTTTTATTTAATCATTTGCAAGCAATTGTTATCAACTATCTTTATTGTTGACTTTGGATCCTCAACAACAACAGTGCTATTGGCAAAGCAACTTCGCCCGAAAAGAAGAAAAGCGACTCCGTTCGATACTCTTTGTATATAGCTGGCGGCAGCGCTACCGCATAAACATGGCTCTGCTCTTGATTCTTTCCAGCTCCCGGATTTGATAGGCTTCTGTACGTGTATATGGATCGATCTTGGAGCATCATCAGCCCATAAGAGGAGGTAGGCTGTCCTTTCTTTTTGTTTAATTAAATTGCTCGCTATTTCATTCTTCCCAATTTATTATGGCTTAATTAATTAAACTGCTGAATTCTAGAGCGTTTCCAGGATCATATTTCATCTTCTTACGCTATTAGCTGTTTAGATTCATGCACTGTGAAGTGTTAACTCTTGATATTAGACGAAGGAGGGGTGCTTATACAGTAGCCCAAGAATTTGTTGCAAGACGCAAGCTTTTTAATTATTTTCTTAATCAGTTCTTACAGCAATTGTTTTTCTAATACTACTGCAATGTCAACTATACAAGTGATACATAAAATAAATACTGAAAATGTAGGTTAGAACTAGTAAATGGGAACGGCACCAAAGTCAAACAGGTAAATCTCTTCTCCTCTACCTTCGTCGTCGTCTTCTTCTACTTATTTCCAGTAATTTTCGAAGAAAAGAAAAACTTGTTGCTGGTATTCCTTTGTTGCTTCGTTTGTGGGATTCAAAAATCCAAAAGGTTGATGCTTCTGCCTCTATTCTTCCGGTTTGGGTTCAATTGCAAAATGTTCCTCTTGAGCTACTCACTCTTGAGGCATTGAGCTATCTTGGTAGTGCAATTGGTAAACCATTGCACATGGAACAGGATTGTATGAAATTGTTCCAATCAGATCGTGTTAATCTTTGTATTGAGGTTGATTTCTCCAAGTCTTTACCTAATGAATTGGTGGTTGATGTGGATAATGAAAAGCACACTATTGGTATTTCTTATTCTTGGCGACCACCACATTGTGATTTCTGCAAACAACTGGGTCATCATCAGATTGCTTGTATTGCAAAGAAGAAATCTGTATCTCAATGGGTGCCTAAGACATCTGTTGCTTCTGGTGTGGCACCTTCCTCAAAGCCTTCTATTCCTTTGGTGAACCCTCCTACTGCAGCACCTTCTAATCCTTCAAAGTTACCTATAGTGGCTGCTTCAATTTCTAAGACTGCCCTCCCTCCTCAGATTGCATCAACTGATGCTATTGCTTCAGGCTCTAGTTCTGAGCGGCTTTCTCCTACAATTGCTTCAAGTCCTTGTCTTAAAAACTCTTTTCCTACTACAGCAAGCACTACTTCTGTTGCTAGTCCTAAGAAAGCACGTGCTGCTGCTGCAGGCGTAGCAGAGTTAGTTGCGCGAGTTGGCAAAGGCAAGAAGCCCAAGCGTGGAAAAGACAAGTCATCAGCTAAGTCTATTTCAGTTTCAGCTTCTCCTAACGAGAACTGTGTTTCTATTTTACTACCAACTTAGCTATGAAATGGCTTGCTTGGAATACAAGAGGACTT
This sequence comes from Turnera subulata, assembly GCA_028386065.3. Lineage (NCBI taxonomy): Eukaryota > Viridiplantae > Streptophyta > Magnoliopsida > Malpighiales > Passifloraceae > Turnera > Turnera subulata. Next base: position 346,934 of record JAKUCV010001738.1, on the reverse strand, counting down.
AATGATTCCTCTAAGCGTAATGAGGTTCTACATCGCATTAATAGCATATCTCCTGACATAGTTTGTTTAGTAGAAACTAAAATACAAATTGGGAATGTGGATGAGATACGAAGATCTTTTCTCCCTGATTGGAATTTTCTTCATAACTATGTTCATGCTCGTTTAGGACGAATATGGTTGCTTTGGTCTGACAGAATTCATATTACTCTGCTGGAGGCAAATGATCAAGCCATTCATTGTTCTATTCAGTGCCCTGGAGAGCCATCTGCATGTTATGCTTCCTTTATATACGGTGCTAATAATGCTGCTGATCGCTCTTCCACTCTATTTCCCAGTATATCGAGAATGGCTACTATAGTTGGTACTTCTCCATGGTGTCTTCTTGGAGACTTTAATATCATTTTGAAGTCAACAGAGTCTAGTTCTTCAACTACTCATCTTGCCGCTGATATTGGTTGTTTTGCCAATTGTTTATCTTCCAATGGACTCTTTGACCATCCATTTACAGGACCACTCTTTACATGGTTCAATCGGCAATTGGAAACTCCTATTTTTCGAAAGTTAGATCGACTTCTTATCAATGCCGATTGGCTCTCATTTTTCCCTAACAGTAAAGTGGAATTTCTTACTCCAGGAGTTTCTGATCATAGTCCTATACTTCTGACTACTAATGTTGCTTTTTCTCATGGTCCTAAACCATTTAAATTCTACAATCATTGGCTTGTTCATCCTGAATTTGCTTCTGTTGTTTCTTCAGCATGGACAAATTCTGTAGATGGCTTTGCTATGTTCAAATTGTGGCAGAAACTAAAGCATTTAAAGTTTGAGCTTAAGGCGTTTCATCATCGTACTTATGGAGATCTATCACAGAAAATTCTATCAATAGAACAAGAACTTTCTACTGTTCAAATTCAGTTGCTTTCAGGAGCTTCAGACTCTGATTTAATTGCTACTGAGCGATGCTTGCTTCAACATCTTTCAGAGCTCAAACTTGCTGAGGAATCTTTTATCCGCCAAAAGTCTCGTATTTCCTGGTTGTCTTGTGGGGACTCAAATACAAGATTTTTTTACAATGCTGTCAAAGCTAGGAAGGCAAAAAATTCCATTCGCTCTATTATCACATCTTCAGGAGACTTACTGACTGAATCTAAGGCAGTAGAAGATTATATTGTCCAGTTCTATACTGATTTTCTTGGCCAGAAGAATCCTAATGTTACAGCTGGCTCTGTTCATTTTTTCAAGTCTTTACTTCAGAACACAGTATCTCATACTCAAGCTTCTTTGCTGGTTGCAGTGGTTACTGAAACTGAAATTAAGCATGCCATGTTTTCTCTTGACAATAACAAAGCACCAGGGCCTGACGGGTATACTGCAGAGTTTTTCAAGACAGCTTGGCCAATAGTTGGTCCTGATGTTGTTAAGGCTATTCAAGAATTTTTTACATCTGGGAAGTTATTGCAAGGTATAAATTCAACTATCCTTAGTCTTATTCCTAAGGTTCCCAATGCGGAGAAAATTACAGATTTTCGCCCTATTGCTTGTTGCTCTACATTGTACAAGTGCATTGCTAAAATCCTTGCTAATCGGCTCCAAGCTTGTCTTCCTTCTCTTATTAGCAATAGTCAAACAGCATTTATCCCTGGAAGAAGAATTGTTGATAACATTCTTTTAGTTCATGAGTTAGTGCGCAATTATCACAGACCAGGCTTAAAGAGTCGTTGCACTTTAAAGATAGACTTGATGAAAGCTTTCGATTCTGTTGACTGGAATTTTTTACTGAATGTTCTTGCTGCCATGAACTTCCCTGATAAGTTCGTTAATTGGCTTAAAGTTTGTTTGACTACTGCTAAATTTTCTATCTCTATCAATGGTGCTCTCTGTGGATATTTTGCTGGTGGTAAAGGTATGCGCCAAGGTGATCCATTATCACCATACTTCTTTGTTATTTCAATGGAAATATTGTCTTGCTTGCTCAATAAAGCTGCTGAAGCAAACCAACTCCCTTACCATCCTAAATGCTCAAAAATCCACCTTTCTCATCTTTGCTTTGCGGACGATCTTATGATTTTTACTGATGGTAGCTTGGAATCTGCTGCAAAAGTTACTCAAATATTGAAAGAATTTTACTATTTGTCGGGCCTTCAATTCAATCCTGCGAAAAGTGAGGCTTTCTTAGCAGGTGTCTCAGAGGATCATCAATCCCAATTTCTCCAAATTTGTGGCTTTAAGCAAGGAATTTTTCCTGTTCGCTATTTGGGTGTTCCTCTCATTTCTGGTAAGCTTTCTTTTGCTTACTGTCAACCTCTTTTGGATAAAATCTTGGCACGCATCCAATCTTGGAATGCTAAATTTCTTACTTTTGCTGGGAGGCTTCAACTTGTTCTATCTGTGCTTTTTAGCATTCAAAGTTATTGGGCCAATATTTTTATCCTTCCATCTAAAGTGCTGGCAGAGATTGAGCGCAAATGCTCAGCCTTTCTATGGTCTAGTGATGCCTCTAATACTCGTAAGGCTAAAGTAGCTTGGAAAGAGTTATCAATTCCTAAGCAAGAGGGTGGCTTAGGCATAAAAAAACTCAAGGATTGGAACATAGCTTGCATTGCTAGGAATATTTGGCATATTCTACTGAAGTCAGGTTCATTATGGGTTGCTTGGATCCACTCTTATGTCATTAAGCAACGTAACTTTTGGAGTATCCCTATTCCTACTGATTGTTCTTGGAATTTAAGAAAGATTCTGAAATTGCGCACTTTGTTTTCTAATGCCATATTCCATGTTATTGGTAATGGTGATGATACATTTGTTTGGTGGGATAATTGGCATCCTAGAGGTACTCTTAAACCTTTGGTTTCTAATCAGCAAATCTCCAATTCTAAAATTCCTCTTTTTGCCACGGTTAGCAAGTTATTGCAAGATGGTCAATGGTCATGGCCTGTTTCTCGCATCCCTCTGATTTCTCAATTTGAGGCTGAGTCTAGATCTATCATTCCTTCAATGACAAAGGATAAACTCATATGGACTCTTTCAGCTTCTGGTAAATTTTCTGTTCGAAGTTCTTGGGACTTTGTTCGTTCTAAACAACCTAGAGTGGATTGGTATAAGCTCCTCTGGGCTGCAGGTCATATTCCTAAACATAGTTTCATTGGTTGGCTAGCTATCTTGGATCGTTTATCTACTCGAAAGAGGCTGCAAACTTGGGGGATACTCACAGATGCTACTTGTTTATTTTGTTCCTCTGTTGAAGAAAGTAGGGATCATCTATTTTTTGGTTGTCCTTATTCTGCTGCAATTTGGACTCGCTTGCTGTCCTTGTGCTGTGTTGATCGATCTTCAGGTTCATGGAGTTCTGAATTTTTGTGGGCAAAGCAAAATTTACAGAAGAAAAGTCTTCCTTCCCTCATCTTGAGGATTGCATGGAATGCTTGTATATACCACATTTGGCGTGAGCGTAATCGTCGGCATTTCACTAATGTCTGCAGATCTCCAGATAGTGTTCTTCATGATATTTGTGTAGAAATGAAACTCAGATTTGTTGGCTTAGTAGATTTAAAGCCAAGATATCTTTCACCAGCAGTGCAGCAACTTTGCACTTACTGGGGAATTAAGTTTTAGCATTTAGTTCTTAAAATGTAACCTCTGTTTTAGCATCTTTGATGTATACTTTTATTAGGGTCTGTCCCTAATTCATTTCAATAGAAAATTTGCTTTGATTCTCAAAAAAAAAAGAAAAACTTGTTGTTTGTGAATATTAGAAATTATGGAAATTAATTTCTTTTGACGTAATATGCAAAAAAATAAGATTACTAATCAAAGAAGAGGAAGCTACAAAAAAAAAAAAGGATGATAAGAATGCATAAAATAAAGACTAGAAGGAAATAGATTATTTAAAGTATGAATAAAAGAAAGAGTAGAAGTAAAGAAATAGTATGTACTTTTCCAGATGAGATGTTGAGGAGTATAACTTAAATTAGTAGAAATTTAATTGTGACGATCAGTGACATTTTAGGGGTTGAACATGTTTCTTTTCTTTTTTTTTTTCAGGATCATTTATTTCAGGGTTGGAAAATTTTGGGGATTATATAATGGGTGACGAACCACTGTTCCTTGGGATTGGTGTCGTCAACCCTAGGGTCTTTAGTATCAGTGATGAAATACATAAAGCTTCGTTTCGGACTTCCTCACTGAAAGATAATTATGGAGTGCAAGGAATGGTTGAAGTTGAAAGTCACATGGTAGCCATGGATAGGATTTGTTGTTGGCTAAGGGATGACAAGGTCTTCGTTATGGGTATTCACGGGATGCAGGGAGCCGGAAAAACGACCTTGGCAAAATGCATCCACAATTGGGCTGTCTCTGTAAAATTGTTTCATAATGCCTACTGGATTTCAGTGTCTCGAGAGTTTAGCAATTATGAACTGTCATTGCCAAAGCTATGGATATATATCTTCCAGAAAGAGATGAAGAGAAGGAAAGAGCTACAAAACTGTCAAAGGCATTGAGCAAGAAAGGCGAATCTCTCCTTATTCTAGATGGCTTACATTCTCATTTTTCTATGGAGATTGTCGGCATACCTAATAAAGAGAGTGGCTGCAAGTTAATTCTTACAACTCAGTGGTCCAACGTTTGTCAAGAGATGGGTTGTCAAGAGGCAATTGAAGTGACGCCTCTTACCCACGAGGAAGCTTTCAAGTTGTTCGTAGTGAAACTAGGACTTGAGGCACAGCTTCCTTCAGAACTAGAAAGTATTGCAAGATTTATTGTTGGCGGTTGTGCTCGCTTGCCACTTGTAATTATAACCTTGGCTGGAAGCATGAAGGGAGTAAATGATGTTCTCGAGTGGCAAAAGGCAAGAGACGATTTCAAAAAGTTAAGAGATAAGCCCAAACAGGAGAGGCGGAAACACAGGTTTCCACACAAGGACCGAGAGCCTGATATACTCTCGACATTCTTGTGGTGCTACAATCGCTTGCATGGTCATGGATTGAAACAGTGCCTCCTATATTGTGCATTAATTCCAAAAGATTTCAAGATCAAAAGAGAAGACTTGATCGAGTATATGATTGTTGAGGGAATTATAGCAGAAATGGACAGCAGAATGGAAGAATTCCTTGTAGGCCACCACATGCTTGATGAACTTGAGAGTGTGTATCTTTTGGGAAGTTTTAGAGACTACGAAAATCAAAAGTACGTTAGGATGCATGATGTGGTTAGGGATATGGCCTTACAAATAATGAAAGATTCAAAAGAGTCAAAAGCTCTGGTTGACGGAGATGTGCAGTTGAATCGAATGCCACAGAGTCTCTGGAGAAAGGATCTTGCAAGAGTTTCACTAATGAAGACCCGCATTGACACTCATTACTATGAGCCAGTGAGATCCAAAATTTCAACTTTGTTGTTATGCAAAAATCGCACTTTAAAACGGATTCCTGATCCTTTCTTCAAGTACTTACCCTTTCTCAGGGTCCTTGACCTTTCTGCTACATTAGTCGAGGTGCTACCTTCCCTTTCTGATCTTGTCCTGCTCACAGCTCTGTTTCTCAAACGCTGTAAGCAGTTGAGACATCTGCCTTCATTAGCAAACCTTCGAAAATTGTCAACTTTAGATGTCAGATATACCGCAATCGAAGAAGTGCCTCATGGTCTGGAATTCCTGTGCAATCTGAAGTATCTTAATCTTCACGAAACCAGACTCCGAAACTTCCCGCATGGTTTGTTGCCTAATCTCTCCCTTCTGCGATTTCTCAAAATTTCCCAGACAAGAGATGCTTGCCCGGTGGTTAGCGGGGATGAAGTAGCATGCTTGCGAAGGTTGGAGACATTACAATGCCATCTTAATGACCTTCTTGAATTCAATAAGTTGCTCAAATCTTGGGAAGGGGCAATGCCAATAAACAACTACAACCTTCTAGTCGGGTGCACAGAAGAAGACTGTAACAATGACCTTTGGGATGATTTGATGGCTTACTATCATTGCCACGGATCAAGTGAAGAATTCGGAAGAGAAGTTTGGTTATATAACTGTAGTATCAGCAATGGAGGAAAGTTCATGGGACTCCCAAAAGGCATTCGACGAGTGGTGTTTGCAAAATGCAATGACGCCAGAAGTTTATGCAATGTTGATGCGTTGCAATCTCTAACCCGACTCAAGTCCATGGAAATTTGGGAATGTGATGGGATGGAATGCTTGCTCTCATTGCCCAAATACACCTTTCGAAGCCTCGAGGTTCTACGGTTTCAGGGTTTGAATAGGCTGCGGTTCCTATTTGCCAGAGAGTTAGACCTATCGCCAATAGTATACAGATTTTATGGTGTCTTTTCCAGTCTGAAAACATTTATTATGCGGAGATGTCCAACTGTGACAAAGCTGTTCTCTACTGTATTGCTGCGGAACCTTCAAAACCTTGAAGTGATTGAAGTTGAACATTGTTCACTATTGGAGGAGATAGTAGCACTGGACCCGATGGTTACTACATTCGATGCAAGTTTGCCAAAGTTGAGGATTTTGAAGTTGAGGAAATTACCACAACTGAAGAGCATTTGCAGTCGAAAATTGTTATCCAATCAACTCCATGAAATTAGCATAATTGATTGTCTGAAGCTGGAAAACGTACCATTCTTTGAGCTGGGGGACAATGCTCCAGCTCCGGCATCTCTTCGAAGAATCCAGGTATTTCCTGAAGAGTGGTGGGAATTGATGGAGTGGGTCAATCCCAATACCACGAAGGCACTTCAACACCTATGTGTATTTGATGACTCTGACCTTTTTATTCAAGAGGAACAAAACCAATCTGTTCCATAACCATAAAATATTCCTGGCCAGGGGATAAGCCATTTTAATGTATGTCTGTTTTACATTTTTAAAGTGATTTTAATTTTTTCTGTTATGTTATTGTTAATTGGCCAACGCGGCATGTCTCGTCTCTGGTTCTTCTTTCTTGCTGGCACTCTATTTGTTTCTCCTATCTTTCACACTTTTTCTTGCATTGGAATGATTGCCAATTTCTTCACCAGTTTCTCCTCTTTTTGCCCCGGTATGAGAGTTCTCTATAAGGTATCCATGAACCTGCCTACTTCTACTTTTGATTTTGATCAGTTTGTGTTTTGGGATCACTGGTGGCTTTATAGCTTAATTATGGCGTCACAGATCAAAAGATTCCACTGAAGTTCAAATTGTACAGGATCTTCAGCTCTTTCTTATTAGAGATTCAACATATTTTTCCCCTGTAAAATATGTGTCATTAATTAATAGAATTTCTTGATATTTGTAATTAATTTTATTAGTGGAGCCACCTACCCGTGTAGAGGAAGTACTACAACTGCCGACGGGGCAAGTAGTTAATTTATGAGTAACGCTGCAGAAAAGTATAAGCCCTCCTACAAGCTGTTGCGAGCAAAAATGGTGTTGAAGTGGCCCGATCCGATGAATGCCAAGAAGCATTTGAGGACTTAAAAGCAGTTTTCTCTCCTCATTATCGATCCTGGTGGCACACAGACCAGGGGACAAACTCATACTGTATATTGCGGTCTCAAAGGAGGCGGCCCGTGAGCACGACTTTAGTAAAAGAGGAAGGAACCAAGTAGTCCCCGGCATACTTTAGTGGGAAGACCTTGATCGAGTTGGGAACAGAAGCATAGAAAGTCGCCTATGCAACTATCATCGCCTCTAGGAAGCTGCGATGCTACTTTCTTTCAAGGGCACACCATCATCAAAGTCTACACAAATCATCCCATTCGGAAGACCTTGCACATAAACTGGAAATATCGGAACGATTACCGAACTAGGCTTTGGAATTAAGTCCATTCCACATGCAATACCTACCACTAACGGCTATCAAACGCCAAAGGGTTGGCAGACATCGTGTTGGAGGGAACCCCATCAGCTGCAACCTCCAACAAAAAAAAGAGTGTGGACCATGTACATGGATGGATCCGCCAATAAAGAAAGGAGCAGCACGCGCATATATAGTAGTAGTCACACCCGAAAAGGAAATACTGGATTGCCTCTAATAATCAAGTCTGAGTATAAAACATCCATTAATTACAGGTAGCTAAAGGTATAAGGGCTGAATCTCTACGGGTGTACAACGATTCTCAAATTGCCACGGAGCAAGCTGTAAAAGGAATCTGGGAGTAAAATATGAAACCATGAAGAAACATGTGGCAAAAATGTAAAAGCTTCAGTCGACTTTGCACTCATTCAATAGACCTCGTCCAAATTCCCAAATCACAGAACTAGAGAGTGGATGCTTTGGCAAAACTGAGAGTTTCATCTGCTCACCTTCAAGAGTGGTTACTGACTTACTGCGACCTTGGAGGCGCCATCAATTGAAAAGGCCAAAAAGGAACATCAAGCAAACATAGGCAAAAGCGATGAAGCTGATGTGGAAAATATGATGTCCGAGTAAATAGTTTTTATGTCCCTCCACTTTATCCATTTCGCATTTGTTGTCCCTCTTCGTTTGATTTCACTCATGGTGTCCCCGAACTTATAATTTATCGGATCACCTTGTCCATTTTACCTACTATTGCAGGTCGATTACTGAGGTGCCGACACGTGTCACAGATTGATATTTTTTAATTCTTTTTTGTTTTTTCTAAATTTAATTTCTAAAATTTCTTACTCAAATTATAAACTTTTTTCAACAAGTAAATATTAATTTATACATATTTCTCTCTCTATCTCTGCAAATCTCGCTTTCTCTCTCATTCACTTTTGCCCTCCTTCCTCAGCCACACCCACACACCTCATCCTCCTCACTTGTTCACTCCCTTCCCTTCCCTCTTGCATCCGCCTCCTTCTCGTCTTGAACCCATTGATGCGGTTCCAGTGAGGGAAGGCACCGTTGCTCGTGTCCCCTGCTCGCCGCTGCACCTCCTTTAGATCGCCGCTGCCGCCTGTCACTACAACGTCGAAGGAGGAGCCAGGAGAGGGCAACTGTAACTATTATTAGTAGTGAAATTAATCTATTCCACCACGTAGGTATATTGAGTTGGCCTACTTGTCCACTTCCTAAATTATAGCCTGGAAAATAAGTTGTGGAAGGCTAAAGATCTAACCTCCCCAAAGCAATCATGGAAGGAGATAGTGTTAGTGTAATATGCCCAAAAGCCAATCATTGATGATTGTATATAGTCATGCATATACATTAAGGTTATTCCAATAAATATGTTTATATGATAAACGCTTGCACATATTTATAACCCTAGAATATTTTATATTCTTAAAATGTCCCTAGTCGATTATTATTATGGATGGGTTGTAATAATATATTAAGACTAGCGTATGTTGAGAATTATATGAGATATGAATTCTACATACGGGTACAAGTTAGAGAACTTGTGGTCTGGACTGACCCGATATAAGAACACTACATGGAACGTTATATGATTGTCATTAGTGGTTCTTATATGTATTGTCCTTAGACCTGAGATCATCAAGGTTCCCAACATGTGAGTCATATATTTTGATATTACTCTTGGCTATTCGTAACTGAGTAGACCTTAGTGTAATTATTGGGCATATGATATAATGTGTAGTGGGTTTTGTATGATCAAGATGGGATTCGTCCAACCCTTATAACGGGTATAGTATCAGATGGGCCTCTTGATAAAGTTGAACTGTAAATGCATGGCCATGCTCGGATTATGTGATATGGTGATATCATTAGTATCTGTTTTACACAGTTAACTCGGGGATCAAGAAACTTAGATTAAACATATACGAGATTGACTTATTCCATGTCTCGTGTTTAATCTTGATAATGTGACGAAAGGATAATGACATGTTTCCGAGGCATAATGAATCAGTACTAATCTTGTCGTTTGGGTAGCAATGATGTGTTACTAGACGCCGCTCATTGTTTATAATTGTAAATGAGTTTACAATTATTGCCAAACGTTACAAGTGCCTACAGGGTCACACATTTAGAACTGTTGATTCGAGCCGGTGGTTAAACCATGGTTGGACCGTGGTTCGACTAGGTATTTGAGCTAGTGGTTAGACCATGGTTGGACCATGGCTGGATCGGGTCGTTTGGGTTGGTTCGGTTCAATAGTTACCGGAATTATTGAACCTGAATTATTGTCCCAAAAGCATAAAAGGATGTGTTGTTTTATATATATGTTGATATATATAATTGAGTTAGTGGAGACATGATCATGTAGATGATTGTGACTAAAGTATAGATAATGGAAAACAAAATTATGCATGATAAGATGTATGTATGATTGGTTGGTCATTTTCTATATTAACTAACATGTAAACATATATGTGATATATGTAAAAGTGTGAAGTATGAGCAAACTTTGAGAGCTCAACACACAAACACATTCACAAGAGTTGTGAGAAAAACACTCTAGGCTCTCTTGCTCTCAGAAATTCTGCAGCTAGCACTGCGGTTCGAGAGTGCTCGAGTTAGTGATCGTGAGACGGTTGCTAGCAGTCATCAATGGTTCGTGTGGATACCGTAGAGGAGTCGGATTTCTGTCCGGTTCTTGCTGATTCGTATCATCAGTTGAGTGAAAGATCTCAACCAAACCAGGTACGAAATTTTTGTTATTCGGTTTACCCGTTTCACATGGATCCTCCATTAGTTCTGGGTTTTTCCGCTGCGCATATTATTTCTTTGTTTGCATACCCGGTTACTTACAGTGGTAGCGAAGCCTCTTGTGAAACACTAAACCGAATTAGTTGTTTATATGTATGATATGCTATATGTGATGTGGCTTGATCATGATTGTATAAGCAACATAACTTTATCATAGTTTATTATGCTTATGTTGATAGTATGTTTAAACTAGATCATTATGATTCTCATATATGTGATATGTTGAAGTCGGATCCGTCAAAGGTGTTTGATAGCAAGTTCTTGATTGGTATATGATATCAATCAAAGAGTGTTTTCGGCAGGAAGTCGAATGAGTTTGATAAGGTTGATTGAATGGTATATGATACCAAAACATCGATGTTTAAGATGTAAACATCGATGTTCTCTTTGGTCGATAATCCGCCGAGGGGTTCAAACATCGATGTTTAAGTTCAAACATCGATGTGCAAGGTCAAAACATCGATGTTTAAGATGTAAACATCAATGTACTGAACATTCGGCCAATTGTTTGGAGTTCCTGAAACTTTAAACATCGATGCTTAAGGGTTAAATATCGATGTTCTGGAATCCAGAAACTTCAAACATCGATGTTGAAGTGTCAACATCGATGTTCTGGAATTCTGAAACTCCAAACATTGATGTTCATGACCAAACATCGATGTTCTGAGATTCTGCCAACTTACTTGAAGTTCCAGAATTCTCAAACATCGATGTTCTAGGGGGTAAACATCGATGTTCTGAAATTCTGCCAAATAGTTTGGAGTTCCAGATTCTCAAAACATCGATGTTTAGAGTCAAACATCGATGTTCTTGTTTTGCCGATTGTCGGCCGCGTAGTCAAAACATCGATGTTTATATTTTTTGCGGGACCGCCGTGCTACCTCTGCGTAGTAGCTTATATTGCATATGATGCATAGTTATTGTGTATGCGATATATAATATGTTAATCACATGAATAATTGTTATGTATGGAAATAATTCGGTGACAAGCACTCATCTATGCTTAGATTAACGCTTGGTAGGTTTGCCAAAGCAAAGTGCCAATGTTTATCCTAGCAAGATGCTAAATATTAAGTTCCTCTTGTGTTGCCTTCCATTGATAAGCACTCATCATTGCTTAGATCAACACTTGGTAGGTTTTGCCAAAGCAAGGTGCCAATCTTTATCCTAGCAAGGTGCGATGGGATAATTGTAATATCCAAACTGCTTATTATGGGTTGAACTTAACTAGGTCATCTCAATAGGATTGAGGACTTAGAGGCAAAGAGTTGAGCTAAGTCTATGAGATAGCAAGAACAAGTGTTGTTCACTCAACTATCCAAGAGTTACATGAGATGTAATTGACAAGAGTTGTCTACCTAAATAACTATGATATAAGCGATCAGCCAAAGCTGACTTATCTTGTAGTGAAATATGGATCTTGGCCTACTTATCATTATCTTGATTCATAATAGGAGCATCATTTAATAGAATTTCTTGTTAAATGATTTTATGTATGCATGACTCTGATTTGTGTGAGTTGATCATTGTTGTAGAGTAATCATGGCACAAAACACAAGTACACTATCACTGCGATCTGTCCTTGAGAAGGAAAAACTTAATGGGAATAACTTCCTTAAGTGGCATCGCAATTTGAGGATAGTCCTCAAGCAAAAAAAGAAATTATATGTCCTTGAAGGGCCTGTTCCTATTAAACCGGCACCTAATGCTCCTAGGGCGGAAAGAGATGCTTACAAGAAGCATGTTGATGAGGCATTGGATGTCGCTTGCCTTATGCTTGTTAACATGGACTCTGAGCTTCAGAAGCAACATGAGAACTTGGGTGCTTTCGATATGATCGAACACCTAAAAATGCTCTTTGAAGAGCAAGCTAGGCATGAGAGGTATGAGACCTCAAAGGCATTGTTCCAATACAAGATGGTTGAGTCATCACCAGTCAGACCTCATGTGCTCAAGATGATTGGATACATTGAAAGCCTTGAGGGTCTGGGTTTTCCTTTGCAGAAGGAGTTGGCTGTTGATCTAGTCCTGCAATCGTTGCTGGATAGTTACAGCCAATTTGTCATGAATTTCAACATGAATCATCTTGACAAATCTTTGTCTGAGTTGCTTAACATGTTGGGAATAGTTGAGCAACAGATGAAGGCTAATAAATCCAATAAAAATTTGATGGTTGGAAATGGCAAAGGAAAGGGAAAAGCTAAGTTTAGCAAGAAGAAAAAATGTGCCAAAAAGTTTGGTTCATGTGCATCTTCTTCTTCACATGTGCTGAAACCCAAAGGTGGTATTGCAAAGGAAGGACAATGTTTCCATTGCAAGAAACCTAGCCATTGGAAGCGTAACTGCCCTATTTACCTAGAGGAGGTGAAGAAACAGAAGGAAAGTAAGACTTCCACTTTAGGTATTCTTGTTATAGAAGCTAATATTTCTATCTCTACATCATGGGTATTAGATACCGGATGTGGTTCTCACATTTGTGTAAATGTGTAGGATCTGAGAAAGAGTAGAAGATTAGCAAAGGGTGAGATAGACCTGCGCGTTGAAAATGGAGCAAGAGTTGCTGCATTAGCCGTAGGAACTTACTATCTATCCTTACCGAGTGGTTTGGTTTTAGAACTTCATGATTGTTATTATGTACCTACCATAAGCAGGAATTTGATTTCTGTTTCTTGTCTGGACAAGAAAGGTTTTTCTTTTGTAATAAAGAACAACTGTTGTTCTATTTATTTCAATGATATTTATTATGGTGGTGCATATTTGAGCAATGGTTTGTACGTTCTAAACCTAGAAACACCAATCTATAACATTAATACGAAGAAGGTTAGATTAAACGATTCTAATGAAACCTATCTCTGGCATTGTCGATTAGGCCATATAAACGAGACTCATATTTCTAAACTCCATAAATATGGACTTTTAGACTCATTTGATTTTGAATCACATGAGACATGTGAGTCATGTTTATTAGGAAAAATGACGAAGGCTCCTTTTGCCGGTAAAGGTGAAAGAGCTTCGAACTTGTTAGGTCTTATACATTCTGATGTATGCGGACCTATGTCAACACAGGCTAGAGGTGGATTTCAGTACTTCATTACATTTACTGATGATTATAGTAGATATGGCATTGTGTATCTTATGAAGCACAAGTCAGAATCCTTTGAAAAGTTCAAAGAATTCATGAATGAAGTATAAAATCAACTCGGCAAGAGTATTAAAATGCTTCGATCTGATCGAGGAGGTGAATACTTAGACCGAAATTTTCTTGATCATCTAAAAGAATGTGGTATAGTATCACAACTTACTCCACCAGGAACACCTCAATGGAATGGTGTATCCGAAAGGAGGAATAGAACTTTGTTAGACATGGTTCGTTCTATGATGAGTCAAGCTAACCTTCCTTCTTCATTTTGGGAAAATGCATTATTGAGTGCTGCATTTACACCTAACCGTGTTTCATCTAAATCGGTTGAAAAGACACCATATGAGATATGGACTGGGAAGTGTCCCAATTTGTCTTTTGTGAGGATTTGGGGTTGTGAGGCCTTCGTGAGACGAGAAGCATCAGACAAACTCGGCCCTAAATCGGACAAATGCCTCTTTATTGGATATCCTAAGGAAACTAAAGGATATTATTTCTATAATCCCACAGAGCACAAAGTGTTTGTTGTTTGTACTGCTATTTTTCTAGAAAGAGAATTTATTTCTAGAGAGATCAGTGGGAGGAAAATAGAACTCGAAGAAGTTCGAGATATAGAGGTTGAGATGGAACAAGGACAGGAACCATAAGTTGTTGTAGGTGAGAATCCTGTACCTGTAACACATGGACCGCGTAGGTCTGATAGAACTCGGTATGAGCCTGAGAGATATGGATTTCTTATGACTCATATTGGAGACGTGATGCTCATAGATGAGGATGAGCCCACTTCCTATCAGCAAGCTATTACGGGTCCACACTCTAAGAAGTGGCTAGAAGCCATGAATTCGGAAATAGAATCCATGTATGAAAACAAGGTATGGACCTTGGTTGATCCACTTGAAGGGGTAAAACCCATAGGGTGCAAATGGGTCTTTAAGAAAAAGACTGACATGGATGGTAATGTGATTACCTTTAAAGGGCGATTGGTTGCGAAAGGTTTCAAGCAAGTTTATGGTATTGACTATGATGAAACTTTCTCACCAGTTGCCATGGTTAAATCCGTCCAGATTCTATTGGCTATAGCAGCATACCATGATTATGAGATATGGCAAATGGATGTCAAAATCGCTTTCCTTAATGGAAATCTTTTAGAGGATGTGTACATGACACAACCTCAAGGTTTTGTCACTCCAAAAAATGCTAATAAGGTATGCAAATTGCAGAGATCCATTTATAGATTGAAGAAAGCTTCTAGGAGTTGGAATCTTCGTTTTAATGAAGTGATCAAAGAGTTTGGTTTCATTAAAAATGAAGATGAGCCATGTGTTTACAAGAAGGTTAGTGGGAGCACTATCGTTTTCTTACTGTTGTATGTTGACGACATTCTACTCATTGGGAATGATATTCCAACACTACAGTCTGTAAAGACTTGGTTAGGAAAGAATTTCTGAATGAAGGACTTAGGAGAAGCTGCCTATGTGTTAGGCATAAAGATCTATAGAGATAGATCCAAAAGACTTCTTGGACTAAGTCAAAGTACATATATTGATAAAGTCTTAAAGAGATTTAGCATGCAAGATTCCAAGAAAGGTTTCTTGCCCATGTCACATGGCATATCTCTCTCAAAGAATCAATGTCCTAGTACATCTAAGGAGAGAGAGCAAATGAGTAAGATTCCTTATGCGTCAGCAATAGGATCTATCATGTATGCCACGCTATGTACTCGACCAGATGTCGCATATGCATTAAGTATCACAAGCAGATATCAATCTGACCCCGGTGAAAGTCACTGGACAGCAGTTAAGAACATCCTTAAGTACTTGAACTAAGGATGCATTCCTTGTATACGGAAGCGTTGATGAGCTTGTTGTAAAGGGTTACACAGATGCTAGCTTCCAAACTGACAGGGATGACTTTAGATCGCAGTCAGGTTATGTGTTTTGTCTTGGAGGTGGTGCTGTTTGCTGGAAGAGTTCCAAGCAAGAAACAGTTGCCGACTCTACAACTGAGGCTGTGCAAAGTTCCTTCTGAGAACTATGTAGCAGATCCATTAACTAAGCCTCTCACACAGCAGAAGCATGATGGTCATGCTACATCCATTGGTATTAGATACATGGATGATTGGCTTTAGTGCAAGTGGGAAATTGTTAGTGTAATATGCTCAAAAGCCAATCATTGGATGATTGTATATAGGCATGTATATACATTAAGGTTATTCCAATAAATATGTTTATGTGATAAACGCTTGCACATATTTATAACCCTAGAATATTTTATATTCTTAAAATATCCCTAGTTGATTATTATTATGGATGGGTTGTAATAATAAATTAAGACTAGCGTATGTTGAGAATTATATGAGATATGAATTCTACATACGGGTACAAGTTAGAGAACTTGCGGTCTGGACTGACCCGACATAAGAACACTACATGGAATGTTATATAATTGTCATTAGTGGTTCTTATATGTGTTGTCCTTAGACCTGAGATCATCAAGGTTCCCAACATGTGAGTCATATACTTTGATATTACTCTTGGCTATTCGTAACTGAGTAGACCTTAGTATAATCATTGGGTATATGATATAATGTGTAGTGGGTTTTGTATGATCAAGATGGGATTCGTCCAACCCTTATAACGGGTATATTATCATATGGGCCTCTTGATAGAGTTGAACTGTAAATGCATGGCCATGCTCGGATTATGTGATATGGTGATATCATTAGTATCCGTTTTACACAGTTAACTCGGGGATCAAGAAACTTAGATTAAACATATATGAGATTGACTTATTCCATGTCTCGTGTTTAATCTTGATAATGTGACAAAAGGATAATGACATGTTTTCGAGGCATAATGAATCAGTACTGATCTTGTCGTTTGGGTAGCAATGATGTGTTGCTAGACGCCGCTCATTGTTTATAATTGTAAATGAGTTTACAATTATTGCCAAATGTTACAAGTGCCTACAGGGTCACACACTTAGAACTGTTGATTCGAGCTAGTGGTTAAACCATGGTTGGATCGTGGTTCGACCAGGTATTTGAGCTAGTTGTTAGACCATGGTTGGACTATGGTTGGACCGGGTCGTTTGGGTTGGTTCGATTCAATAGTTACCGGAATTATTTAACCTGAATTATTGTCCCAAAGGCATGAAAGGATGTGTTATTTTATATATATGTTGATATATATAATTGAGTTAGTGGAGACATGATCATGTAGATGATTGTGACTAAAGTATAGATAATGGAAAACACAATTATGCATGATAAGATGTACGTAGGATTGGTTGGCCATTTTCTATATTAACTAACATGTAAACATATATGTGATATATGTAAGAGTGTGAAGTATGAGCAGACTTTGAGAGCTCAACACACAAACACATTCACAAGAGTTGTGAGAAAAACACCCTAGGCTCTCTTGCTCTCGGAAATTCTGGAGCTAGCACTGCAGTTCGAGAGTGCTCGAGTTAGTGATCGTGAGACGGTTGCTAGCAATCATCAACGGTTCGTGTGGATACCGTAGAGGAGTCGGATTTCTGTCCGGTTCTTGCTGATTCGTATCATCAGTTGAGTGAAAGATCTCAACCAAACCAGGTACGAAATTTTTGTTATTCGGTTTACCCCGTTTCACATGGATCCTCCATTAGTTCCGGATTTTTTCGCTGCGCATATTTTTTCTTTATTTGCATACCCGGTTACTTACAGATAGATGGCTTTTCTGGTAGGATATCCTTCCGTAGTTTTCTAAAAGGGATAGAGGAAAGGGTCGTTGGCTGCTTCCAAGATGTGAATGGTTGTGATATTTTCGCGGCGAGGCTGGAGGAATTAGGTGGAGAAGGTTTTTTTTTTGCGATTTTTTTTGTTGTAGGGATATGGTCATCCGAACTTGTTTATCTATTAATTGGTTTATCTTTTTTACAGATTAATTGGTTTCTTTTTAAAACAGGAATAATTGGTTTCTTTTTTGTTGGTAATCTGAAATTAATGTTTGTGTGCAGGTCAAACACCATCATCGACTACGTTTTTTAGAAAGACGATTTAATTTTTTAAAAAAAATATTTCTAAAAATAGCATTAGGAAAAAATATTAAATAAATAGGTTACGTGCAGGTCCCACTATCCACGTGTCGGCGCCATAGCAATCAACCGGCTATTGAATGTAAAAGGGATAATGTGTCCCGGTGAAATGGGACTTGAGGGACAACATGAGTGGAATTAAACGAAGAGGGACAACAAATACGAAATAGACAAAGTGAAAGGACAAGAAAAACTTTTTTATCCCTTAATAAACCATAGAAGAAAAGTGATCTGATCAACCCGACAAAACCAGTCACGGGTTTGAAAACCCGAAAAACCCACGAAGAACCGGCTGGGTCGTTAGACATCAAGACCCGGAAGGACTTCTGGACCGGCCTGGCCTCCGGGTGCCGGTTACCCAGGTTCAACTGGCGAGCCGCTCCGATTTTAACAACCATGCTGGTTTGAACCTGATCTAGCCAATGAACCGTGATCCACGGTCTGGTTTTGATAATCATGCTGAATGGGAGTATTTCTGTATATTTTCTTATTTTTATGAGTTGGTACTTCTGGTGTAGATATAGATTAAAAAGAAAAAAAAAGGAAAAGAAAAGAGCAAATGCATTTGGGTGTAGCCCCTTTGGCTTTGGCCACGTGATATTTACATATCCTGAAAAAATGAAACAGAAGTGCAAAAATTGTAATTTCCAATGATGATACTTTGTCACGAAAGTAATCTGAAATCCAAGATTTATATGGCGAAAATAGACCAACATTTAAATTCAACACAACATCATCAAAATAGAGATATGGATTGGTGTATAGAAGCTGTGGTTAAGCGCATCAGGGTTACGCTTAAAGAGTTCAATTTTGCTAGGTTGTGTTTTGTTCATAGGAAGGAATAGGGATAGAGCTGCAGATGTTTTAGCAAAGTTTGCTACATGCTTCAGGCTTTGTTTTGCCTGATGAGTTTTATCGCTGTTTACATGGGAAGCCAGGCTTTATGGTTAAATGAAAATGACAGTTTGTTTCAAAAAAAAAAAAAAGAATTCGTTGTACAGTAAAATAATTTGGCGACAATGAAAGTCATCAAACATTGTGACAAATTAGCAGGGTAAAACTTCTTCCTCTAGAAAAACAAAGTTGTACTTGTCGAGTTAAATTTCATTTTTATCCAGGGATTGTAATCAATTTTTGGCGGTGCATGTGTCCAACAAACGTAGAATGAATGAAAAGGAAACAAAAAGGAAGGGCCATCCTTTTTGGTTTCCCATCCGGTATTCGAAACTCTACCCCGACTAATCCGTATTCGAAACTTTACCCCGATTAATCCGGATTCGACCCGGGTCGCTTACCACTTGTATCAACCCCACATTGGTAAAAAGGAAGGGCCATTCTGGTTACTACTAGAAAACACTACCAAAAGTTCCTTACTAAGTTTGGTCTGCCTGCCACCCTTCTTCTTTGGGTTTCTTTGTATGTTTGTAGTTTCGGTCGAACATACTACACAGCTCTGTCTGCATCGAACATGGCTGCATGGGCCGCTGCAGCTCACCAAGCTGCCCAATTGTCACGTCTCTCTTCTCCCAGATGCAGGTTGTCTCTATCTCCACAAGCGGCCACTTCCCTCATCCATCACCGCGGTCTGGCCAGCGGTGGCGGTATATATATATACACATTCTCTCCTTCCGCTACTACCCTTTTATTATATTGCCCAGTTTCTTCTTATGTATCCCAGAATGGACATATTGAACAATTAGTGAAGATGGAAAACAGAAACGAGCTAGTTGAGAATGAGAAAGATTTTTGCTATTCCTGTTTTTTTATGTTTTCTTGGTGTATATGTTTATGTGTTGCAGAGCATCATGAATCAGCAAAATTGAATTTCTGGGAAGATCCTTTATCCCATCTAAGTGGAAAGAGTAGCACGTTAGTTCACCTTTACCTTCTTTTCTTTTTCTTTCCAAATTTGTTAGTATTGTGGGAATAACAATCTTGAGAAGTAGAATTGGTTTTTTTTTTTTGTTAATTAGTAAAAATGTTAAACCCCGGTCTTGCTAGCTTGAATAAATTGAATTATTTTTATTTTTTGTGGTATTACTTTGTTGGAAAAAGGGGCGTGGGGTCCATCCATATGGGGTGCTCACCACGTAACCCTAATTTAACCCTAGTTGAGCTCTATAAATAATACCATTATGTGATATTATTAGTAAGTCTTCAGACACACACCATATAGAGAAAATAGTGAGAATAGGGATTTAGACTGTGAGAACTAGGAGACCGATCCAACTACACCGTGACGGCCTCCACCGATCAGTGATTCAAGCTGAGCTCCAAGATCCTGCTTCCGCTTGTTCTTTTAGACTTACAAGTAAGTCTTCTACGTCTATATATCTGTATATAGATAATCCTTCATTGGTAGCGGAGCCCTAGGCTTGTTTTCTGGTTGTTTTTGATATGTGATCCGCGTAAAAATTTTAGCAACTGTAATTGTGTAATAATGATGATCGACTTGTATATTTGCTCTATCAAGGTTATTATATGATTGTTTTATCGGTTGTCTGA
The DNA here is from genome assembly GCA_028386065.3 of Turnera subulata. Classification (NCBI taxonomy): domain Eukaryota; kingdom Viridiplantae; phylum Streptophyta; class Magnoliopsida; order Malpighiales; family Passifloraceae; genus Turnera; species Turnera subulata. The sequence continues at coordinate 326,603 of JAKUCV010001738.1, read as the reverse complement.
TCACATATTGTTCATCGCACACATGCTGCAAAAACAAAACAATTTGTTTGATTGAGGATCGATGATGCATGCCATGTTAATCGTTTTTTTGGGGGGTTTTGATATCGGTTGTAATCCGTACTCAACTGATTTGTTTGAAAACCAGAACTGCCATTTTTTTTTAAACAAATCGATTGTTACTTTTTTACTGGTTGTTTGTTTTAAAAAAAAAAAACTCGATCTCTGGGTGTAATATGTTTTGTTTTGTGAAACAAATCTGTTTATTTGGAAAACCCCGAGATGCCCATTACCCATGCCCATCGCGCTGCACACGGCGGCGGATAGGGTACGGGTTGCTGCAGACAGCGGCAAGGCTCAGGTCTGCTGCACACGGCGGCGACCCAGGCAGGGAGGGACTCGCGCCGCAGCACCACAGACGGTGGATGCATGGCGGCGGCGCAGATCCCTGTGACTGAAACGGCGGCAGTGGATCGTCGCAGGGGCCTCTGGGTGGCGGCTGACAGGCGCTTTGAGGGGCGCGGCCGGAAAGGCACAAGCGATGCTCGTCGTCGTCGCGCCGTTCTGTGTTGCTGCACCTTCGTCTGTCATCGTCACCGGCTGAGGCAGGCGGCGCGGCTGTGGAGCGCGATCCGTTCGCGTGTCCAGCGGCATCCGTGGCTGCTGCTGCGGTGGTGTGCGTCGCCACTGCGGTGGTATGCGTCGCCGCTGCGGTGGCATCCGTCGATTGCCTTGTCTACTGCCAGCAACGGACTGCTCCGGTGGGAGCTTCTTTTATGGCGGCGGCGGCTGGTTTATTGTGGAGGAGAAAGCGATGAAACCCTATGGTTTCATCCCACGCCTCCCACGTGTTTAAAAAAAGAAAAAAAAACTATATTGTTTTGGGCCTCTGGAGTCAGATGGGCTCTTTTTTTTTTTTGCACCAGGCCCACGTTTTTTTTACCCATCAACACAGATCCATTTTTTTTGAGAAATCATACGTTTTTTTTTTTTTTTTTGGCGTGTTTGCTCAATGTGATATAAGATTACTCGAGTTCCAGTAATTTTTTTTTTTGGCATGTTGAATTTCGGGTTATAACATGCTATGTGTATAAGTAAAAATTAAATATGTTTAATATGCTTATATTTTGTTGTTAATTTGTTTAACACAATCTTATGCTTAACAATCTTGTTGTATGAAGCATAACAAGCATGCTTAGCTTGATTAATTAATTAGGCTAATTTTCTATATGTATTAAACTTTAGGAAGATGATTGGGAACATAGTGAACTTTCGATTCCGGGTTATATGTATGTTAATTAGCCTACTTAATTATTGCTTTGCATGATGGCATGTATGTATGTGAACATTAAATCCTTGCATATTTTTTTTTTGGTATGATTCTCATTTTGTCTATATTCTTTTGTGTAAAGAATGACTACTGCTGGTATCAATGGAATTATCGCTAAGCTCAACAAAGGGTTGAAGCTGAATGGCGATAATTACGAAGTCTGGAGTACGAAAATCCAGTATGTGCTGGAAGAGCAAGAGGCTCTTGAGGCAATCAACCATGTCATGAATGAGCCTGAAGCTGGGAATACTGCTCAGCACAGGCGTGAGCGTGAGACTTATGATGCTTGGAAGATTAAAGACTCCACTGCTTGCAAAACGTTGCTAAGTGCAGTGGAGGAGGATATTTTCTTGGACTGCAAGGACCATCCAACGGCTATGGCCATTTGGAATGCTTTGAGGACAAGCTATAGTACTTTGTCCACGACAAAGCTGCGGTCCTTGACCATCAGGTTTGATTCCTACAAGTAAAACCCTGGTCATACCATGAAACAACATATGAGGCATATGGCCAATATGATCAGGGAATTGAGGAATTCTGGACATGTCCTGACTGATGAGCAGCAAATCCAAGCAGCCATTCGTTCTTTACCCGATGATTGGGAACAGATGAAGATGCATCTGACCCACAATGTTCGAATCACCAATCTGGAAGATGTCCGGAAACATCTTGAGCTGGAAGAGGAAAGGCTTGAGGCTGGAAAGCCACAAGCTGAGTTGCATATGGCAACTTCCAAGGCCAAGGGTGGTTTGAAGAGGAAGAATTGGGGAAAGAAAAATGGGCTAGCTCAGCCCAAAAAGAAACCCAAGACGGGACAACAAGGCATTAAGAAACGTCGTGGAAATACCAATAAAGCACATGTGAAGTGTTTTAACTGTAACCAAAAGGGTCACTATGCTCGTGAATGCACTGAGCCTAAGCGAAAGGTATTTCCACTTACCTGTGCTAGTGAACTTTATGTTTCTAGTTCTGTTTTTCTGACTGAATCTAATCCTTTGTGGATTGTAGACTCAGGAGCCACGGATCACATAGTGCGGGAACGTGATGCCTTTGTTGACTTTCGGCAAGTTACACGTGGAACAAAATGGATACATGTAGGCAACAATTCAAAGGTTGCAGTTGAAGGAATTGGATCATGCAAGTTAAGGAATTAGATCATGCAAGTTAGTCTTGCGTGGAGGGCGAGACCTTCTTCTACATGATTTCCTCTATGCTCCTTCGATTCGTCGAAACATTATCTCCGTAAAGGCTTTATCTAGTTTAGGTTTTTCTTTGTTATTTCATGACAATTTTGTTAAGTTGATTTTGGGTTCAAGTTTATTTGGTTTTGGTTATTTGACTAGAGGTTTTTATGTTATGGATTTGGATGATATTTCCTTTAATCATAATGCTTGTTTTTCCATGATTGCTTCTACGCGTAATCATAACGTTGATGTGAACGTTTGGCATGCTAGACTTGGTCATATTGGCCAACGAAGGATGCAAAGGTTAGCAAAATAAGGTTTGCTTTCTAGCATCGAACAAGTGGAACTGTCTACTTGTGAGTGTTGTCTAGCTGGAAAATCAGCACGAAAACCTTTTGGTAAAGCTACTAGAGCCGAATTTCCTTTGCAATTGGTCCATTCGGACATTTGTGGGCCCATGAATGTTAGGGCCAGGCACGGAGCACACTATTTTATCACATTCATAGACGACTATACTCGGTATGGTTATGTCTATTTGATTTCCCACAAATCAGAGGCAATGACATGCTTTCAAAGCTATATGAGCTTAGTGGAAAATTAATTGGATCGAAAGATTATGGCCATTCGAACGGATCGTGGTCGTGAGTATCTATCGGCCCAATTTATAGGCATTTGTGATAAAAAGGGAATTGCTCATCAGTTGACCATTCCCTACACTCCGCAACAAAATGGTGTTACGGAGAGACGAAATAGAACGCTCCTTGAAATGGTTAGGTCAATGATGGCACAAGCACAATTACCCCATTACCTTTTGGGGTGATGCTGTATTGACAGCTGCCTATGTACTTAACCGAGTGCCTACCAAATTAGTTGCAACCACTCCATATGAGTTGTGGACTGGTAGACAACCCGACCTGAGTGTTTTGAGACCTTGGGGTTGTGCTGCTTATACACATGATTCTTTCCATCAACATGGCAAATTGGGCCCAAGAGGGAAGAAAAGTATCTTTATTAAGTACTTAGACACCTCCAAGGGTTATGTGTTTATGGGCCAGCAAGACAGTGAGAGTGTAACTGAATTTGAGTCACGGGATGTCACATTCTTAGAGAATGAGTTTCCTAAGAAGGGTGAGATAAGACAAGACCTATCTTTGTTTGAGAACGAGGATCAAGGATCACTTCATTCGAGTGGGAGAAATTTACCAGATGATGAGTTTGTCTCACATCAGCCACCTCCCTCATCACCAAATGCGAATGCAAGTACTCCTGTTGTTTCAAATGGGAGCAACAAGATGCATCTTATTCCAAGTGGGAGTGAGATTGATATTCTTGATCCGAGTGGGAGCCACATTGTTCCAAATGGGAACAATGATGAATCACAATTAAGACGTGGTTCACGTGTAAAGACTCCTCGCCGACCATTTGACATCGAAGGTGGAGAACTCTTTATGATGCTCATGCATGATGACCATGAGCCAAGAAATGTAAAAGAGGCTCTGTCAAGCCCTTCTAAGGAAAGATGGACAAAAGCAATGGAAGATGAGATGGAGTCTATGCGAGTCAACAAAGTTTGGGAACTAGTTGATCTTCCTGAAGGATGCAAAGCCATTGGGAACAAATGGGTTCTCAAAATCAAGCTCAAGGCTGATGGCACAGTTGAGCGATTTAAGGCTCGACTGGTGGCGAAAGGGTATACACAACAGGTTGGGATAGACTATGAGGAGACTTTCTCACTTGTTGTACGGTTTACCTCTATTCGCATGATTCTAGCTATGGTTTCAAACTTAGATCTAGAATTACATCAAATGGATGTAAAAACTGCCTTTCTCAATGGTGAATTGAGTGAAGAGATTTACATGGAACAACCTGAGTGTTTCATTGAAAATGGCCACGAACATAAGGTTTGTAGACTTTTGAAGTCTATTTATGGTCTTAAACAATCTTCAAGGCAGTGGTATATACGTTTCCATAATGTTGTCTTATCTAATGGTTTTATCATGATGGAAGAAGACCATTGTGTATATACCAAAAGATCTAGAAATAAATTTGTGATTTTGACATTATATGTTGATGACATGCTTATAGCTGGAAATGATATGGAGTTTATCAACGAGGTTAAGACTTGGTTGTCATCTCAATTTGAGATGAAGGATATGGGTGAAGCTGTATATATTCTTGGAGTTAAGATTTCAAGAGATCGTTCAAAGATGCTATTGTACCTCTCTCAAGAGAACTACATTAGAAAAGTTCTTGAACGATTCAATATGCAGAATAGTAATCCTATCGACACTCCTATTAGCGAAGGCCACACCTTGGGAAATCACATGTGTCCTAAAGCTCCTGAAGAGAGAGAACAGATGAGCCGAGTTTCGTATCGGAGCGCAGTCGGAAGTCTGATGTATACTATGGTATGCACTAGGTCGGATATCTACCAAGCAGTTGGCTTGGTGAGCAGATATCAGTCTGACCTAGGCCTAGCACATTGGAAGGCAGTAAAGAGAATCATGAGATATCTAAAGGGGACTGCTGATTACTCGCTTTGCTATCAAGGCGGGCAGGATTTGCAATTGGATACACTGATGCTGACCATGGAGGGGATCCAGACGATAGAAAGTCTACGTCTAGACATGTTTTCTTACTGAGTGGTGGCGCCATATCCTGGAGCAGTAAGAAACAATCATGTGTATCCTTGTCCACGATGGAAGCCGAATATGTGGCTCTCGCTTCAGCAGCACAAGAGGCTGTTTGGTTGAGGAGGTTCTTCGGGTGCCTTGTGGGTAATGCAGAAAGCACTGATCCAGTATTAGTCTACTGTGATAGTCAGGCTGCAATTGCTTCTACCAAGGATCCTAAGTTCCATTGCAAAACCAAACACATAGATATCAAATATAACTATGTAAGAGACATGGTTGCGCGCAAGGTGGTGAACGTGAAGTATTTGTCTACAGGAGACATGTTGGCAGATCCATTGACCAAGCATGTACCTAGAGATGTGTTTGTCAAACACATGAAGTCTCAAGGACTGCATAGGCTTTGAATATTTCATTTTTTTTCTTCTTCTTCCCATTGTTCACATGACTATTTAATGTTCCTTTTGATTATCAATAAAGATGAATTTCATACATACATGTTCTTTCTTTTTGGATGGATGTTGTATATATTCCTCTGTTATTTATTTTGTTGTAAAGTATGTCGAGTAGACAAGAGGTTAGCCTTCTCACACAGGTAACCGCCTCCTTATCTTAGTGATAAGTGGAGATGAGACGAGTTTTAAGCAAAGTTATCATATGGATAATTTTGAGAGCCTACAACTTAAAACTACATGCGTCGAATGAGTAATGACAAAAGGTCATTCAAAAGATGAAATATGTTCATCTAGTCTACCTTATGAGCCAGATGTGAGTTCAAGTGAATGGTAGATCATGGAACTCAAGTTTGGATACATACGGTATGTGAATACCATCTGTACAGCATTCCTTACGGGAAAAGGATATACACTCCATGGGAAAGGAGATAATGTTGTAGCACATGTTTCATACCATGTGTGCATTTTGCCGACCAAATGGGTTAACATAAGTATAATCTCCACTTATTGTTGTGTGAGACCCTGAGCTTCTGTTGTAGCACTATTGTGTACCCTCAGGACTCCAATCAGGTACCTGAGACTCAGTTTGATGTTTGCTATCTTAGTGTGTTTCCAAAGGACCATGGACACTGATTTGGTCTGGCGGGACATGTCTAGAAAAGCAAGTTAAGTTGGGTTAAAGGTGATCGCGAAAAGAGAAAGATCATTACCGTAATCTCATTAGTTTGTATTCACCGGTGCACCAATTATGACATATGGTTATGATTGTGAATACAATGTATCTGTGTAAAAGAGATATTCGGGAGATGTCTAATGAGATATGATCTAGGGTACCTGTATACTTCTTTTGATCTACTTAGAGCTTTTGGCTTTTTTATGAGAGGCTATATATTCCTAACAGATGTATAGCATATGGCTCTCTAGTATGATGGTCGCACGGTCTACTTCCCTGTATGAGCATTTACTGTTTTTGATGAGAATGTGTTTCTCATTATTGGTGTATATGAGCACTCCCATTATGTGTGAGTGGGAGATGTTGGAAAAAGGGGCGTGGGGTCCACCCATATGGGGTGCTCACCACGTAACCCTAATTTAACCCTAGTTGAGCTCTATAAATAATACCATTATGTGGTATTATTAGTAAGTCGTCAGACACACCATATAGAGAAAACAGTGAGATTAGGGATTTAGACTGTGAGAACTAGGAGACCGATCCAACTACACCGTGGCGGCCTCCACCGATCAGTGATTCAAGCCGAGCTCCAAGATCCTGCTTCCGCTTGTTCCTTTAGACTTACAAGTAAGTCTTCTATTTCTATATATCTGTATATAGATAATCCTTCATACTTGAATAAAAGGGGGGTTGGTTTTTATTCGAGAAAGAATTTTCTATTAGGTTGGAATTATGTTTCTAGTTAACTTGAGAGCTTTTTTTTTTTTTTTCTTTTGTATTGGGTTACAGTTTGTTATAGTCTCGCTAGCTGGTTGGGGATTACTCTTCTATGGAGGATACAAGTTATTCACTGGAGGGGTGAAAGACAAAACAGAAGAGGTACCTCCTCCTATCATCACTTCATGGGTGTTTGTGTTAGTCATCACTAGAGTCATTTGTTTATCTAGCCTAATGCAAGAAATGTTCCTTCTCTTCTTTTAGGACATGCAAGAGTTATATTTCGTTCTGAATTTTTGTTTATATTGCGACGTACAAACTTTCAAATTATTTAGGCACTGTGTATAGATACTTGAAAGGGAGAGGAACATCATCATGGGGAGGCAAAAACATTCTGCTTACCTTGTATGGATAGTTTTGGAGAAGGAGGATAGGTGGTGATTGGTTGAGGAGAGGAACTGATAATTGAGAATGGGAATTGGAGGCCGAAATTTGTAAACCTATGTTGTTCCTAATTTGAGTGCAGAGCATTTCAAGGTGAATGGGAGAAATGTGATTTAATTTTTGATCGTTTCTCTCCTTGCTCTCTTCCTCCCCTTCACATAGTAGTTTTGTGGGCGATATGTTTTTTTACATAATAATTCCAAGGTGGATGGTGAAATATGGGATTTGTACAATAATTCCCGAGGGGATGACGACAATTGGAATTTATTTGTGAATCTTCCATGCTCTGATGTTTTAAACATTTGTGTTAAATGTAATGTTTGCCTATATCTCGACAAAAAAATACTGTATATTAACGAGACTAGAAAACCAAAGCTGTTTAGATTTTACAATAAATAACTTTCTCAGTATTTGCCAAAATGAGGGGTTCCTTAAAATACAGACCCGAGGGGGTTAAATATATGCAAAGTGTCAAAACTTGGAACAAAGTTGAAATGCTCCATTGCTTGCCGAGTTTATCTTGGTGAGAATATTGTATGGGGAAGTATAACTTTCTGATTCAGGAAACTTGCACCAATACCATCCTCTAAACTAGGAGAACAACCTGGGTCGACGACATACCAGATATGACACTGTTGTGGAAAAAAGGAAGGAAAAAGAGAGAAAAAGACAAGAAACAATCATAAAGAATAAGATCTGAGATTTCATAAAAGGCGCACATCCATAATTCTTCTTGTGCTAAGATGATGATTACAATTGTGTCATCCATGTCCAAAAGTTCTTTCGGGATTTATCAAAAATATGTGACAACTTTAATGTTTTTTTGCTTCCCATTCCCATTTTCTGCGTGTCCTGTTCTTACAAGACTCATTGAACTTGATTAGTCAGAACCACTTTCAAGACTTTAATATGGAGAAGTGACACTAGACTGATTGTATGTGGCACCAAATAGAATCTGCATGCCATTTTCATTTATATATCATCAAACAGTCTTAAGGGATTTCAGAAACAAACCAGGACAGGTGTAAGGACTAGTCTGCATCTTTTACTTCTGCTTCAACGTCTAGAACCGCTGAAGAAGAATCCTTTCCTGTGATAATCATCGTGAAAATTTCAATAGGCATGAAACATCAAATATAATGCAGAAATATATCTACATATCATGTTAGTAGCAATACAGAAGGTAATATCCACTTCGCATAAGGAATAAACTGCAACCCAGATTATGATAACTAATCACTTGAAGATAATGAAGTGCAGCAAGAAAGAGTTACACGTAACCAGGTTCCTGCAAGTCCTAAGTGTGGCAGTTGATCGACTAGAAGCCAGCACTTATATTTATGAACTATAACAAGTTTTGCACCGAATCAATTGAACTCAACACATCACATTTTAGAAGGAGGAGAAGAAAACAGCAGGATTTGCAAGGAGAACCTTTTTCAGAGCCAGGATAGAAATCACTGAATGCTTGCCCAAATGAAGATGATTTTTTGGAAAACTTCCTAGAATCCCTCACGAACTCATCACCGACCACTGAAATTCAAGAAAGAAGCATCGTAAAATATGTTCTCACGAAGGGCACAAGTGAACATCTTAAGTTGAGAAGGGGCAACAAAGAAATGTCCATGACTAGATATGACCTTTGAACCGTCCCCAACGACAAGCTTTTCACTTTTTAACGGGACATCATTGTTTCCTTTCTAGGAACAAAACAATGAGGCAGCATTGGGTGAGCTGCCTGAAAGTATCAACTGTGGAGAATTCAAACCTTAATTAATCTAGGAACTGCTATCCTTATCAACTATTGAAGGATCCAAAACCTCAATCATGTGCTTAAGACTGAGAAGGAAGTGGACTCAGGTGGAAAGTGTCGCAGAATATAACAAGTGGGTTCACCAATTATGTGAGGGGCAACAAGATAGTGCAATGGACCCTCGTCCCAAAAAAAGGCATGGACAAAGATACACCACATGGAAGATGCTGGATAACAAGCTGCAGAGCACTTGATTGGATATAAGAAAGGTGCAGCCACGGCGGTCAAAATAGCCATTTTGAAGTTGATCTCTCAGGTTGTAGTTTCCCCTCATCAAGATTGTAATATTACAAGAAATCTAACGGATGGGAATGCAAATTGTATGTGTGTTTGTCCAGGTCCATGCGTAGTAAAACTAGGAGTTCAGAAATCAATTCTAGCATCTAGAATCATAAGAATGACAAATCCATGGGTTAGCTTTCACCTGAGAATGGCTGACTACAAAAGGGGCAAAGCTGCAATTCATCATTGAGAGTAGATCTGCGAAAGATAAGTGTATGATTCAAGCGAAACAACATACAATGAGAAACTATTGCACAAAAGCTTCATGATGTTCATGCCCTTACTTGAAAACCCGAAACTCATTCCCGCAGTTGGGGCACTGCATTTGAACACCAGAAGACAGAAAATAAATCATGCAAGCAGCAGATGATAAGTTACTTCAAATGGCTATGAACTTTAAATACCAACACATCAAAAATTGGTTTCAAAGTTCCAGTATAAAATAGAGAATAACAAACGAACACAGACATCCAGGAACACAGCATCACTTGAGGGGGGGAAAAAATGGTTGAAGGAAAACTGCAAGAGGAACTTCAAGTTCAAAAGCTCACCGCGTCTTGAAGAATGTCTCGTCCTGTCCACCAGATCAATGCTCCCAAGCCAAAAATAGGTAGAAGAACTGCAAGGAGCTGCAGGATGAAAAGCCATGAATTGCTTTGACAATAGGTACTCCAGGGTCTATAATTGAAAACAGATGGAAAAAACTGCATGATGTGGATGACATAACTTTTGAGAAAGGTATTACTTTCACCCAACAAGGAAACGGGAATGCCAAAAGAGTTGATTGCATTCACGCACAATTAGATCCTGTGAACTTTAAAGAACCAGTTGGTGGCGCAATCAGACAAAATATTGTCTACCCTATAAATTTTTAGCAGTGCGGCAATATAAAGTCATAAACAAGAATAATATCATCTGCAGGTCAACTTGGATAAAATTTGAAATATTGAGGAAGAATTGGATTGTGAAATATGCTATCAGGTCTGCACTGCAGTATAACAAACATAGATCAAGCAACAGCAACTAAATTCTCCAAACTATAACGAATCTCGCGTATCAACTAGCGATCACTTGGCTTCAAGTCCTTCCTTGCAACGGACAAAGATACTAAAAAGAAAGTTTGGAGTACCATGAGGCATGACTTGGTAAATCGTGTTTAGCAAAAAGTTGCAATAATTGTGCTAATAGGCTTCAATTCGGTAGGAACATAATAGGTCATAGTGCAGCCATAGAACTCATGTTAGGCTCCAGTATACATGTCCACTAGTAGCGCACCACTTCGTCACCAGCAAAAAACAGAGTATAATTCAGCAATTAATGATCCAAAAGATTTCTTAAAGCAAAACAGAAGCACAAATAGAAACACAAGCTCGCGGAGGGAGAGTAGAGGGAGAAGATGGCGCACCGAAAGTGAAACAACAGCATCGAAAACATAGCCAACAGCATCAAAAACCCAACCAAGCTGACCAGTCATAGAAAGATAAGTCAACCCAATAGCCAAAGCAATATTACCCAAAAGCCTTACAGTTCCACTATTATCTCCACCACCGCCGCCACCACCATTGTTGGACCCGAAAAACCTCACCTTTACCACTCTCTTTTTCCTCCTTCTGATCCTCTCCCTCTCCCACCCATCTTCTCTAACCAAAATTCCATCTTTTCCAGCCCCTACTACCAAACCATTCCCTCGCTCATCGAAGACCCTCAATTGGAACCTATTGTGTTCAAAAGGAGCAATCTTTGAGCTTGGCGGAGAGTGAGCATGAACGGGTCTTTTGTGTTCATGGTCATGGAAAACCTTCACGGGGAAGAAGTTAATAGAGTTTTGTAGTAATATTGTCATGATCATTAGTAGTAGGATTATTCAGACAGAACAGAACTGTAATACCGCTTCTGGATACTGTACTTTTCTGGATGTTGTACTTCTGATTTCATGTTTATTTCCAGAATTTGAAATCATTGGTTAATTGTTGAAGGATTTTTATGAACCTCACCAGTAAGCTGATTAGACAGCTTGTGTGAGATAATAGTCCTTTGTAGCCCATGAGAAAACTGCCACGTATGTGTGTGTTGTATTGGCTCTACTGCCCATATTGTCTCTATGACTCTATCTAGTGATCCCAATGGAAGGAAGCAGATAATTTTTAGTGCCATGCCAGCATGCCTGGTTAGATTTGGCAATTGCATTTCTGCCTAGATAATTGAACTTAAATGAACCTTGTAGCGGGGGTACCCAATTCCAAGGATTGGGGCCCTGACCCCAGCTCTTCCTTGGAATTGGGTACCCCCGCTACAAGGTTCATTTAAGTTCAATGTAGCGCACATTTCGACGCCGGGCTGCTCGCGCTATGAAACAGGGGGAATTTGCAAGGATTACCTTGGAAACTGGATATCTGGTTTTGTTTATGTGGAAACTAATGCACTCAAATATGGAGCCCAACTGTGTGCCATTTTGAAAGGCCTGGAAGTGGCCGAGTCCATGGGTATTCAATGTCTTTGCCTTGAATCAGATGATCATGCCACGGTAAGGTGGCTGATGGAGGACTTCGATTGGGACTTTGAACTGCTGCCACTGGTGGAGCGCATTCAGGTATCATTGGAGTCCCATGTCGGCTGGTCTTTAAATTTTGTACACAAGGAAGCAAATCTTGCAGCTCATTCTCTAGCCTCCTTAAGTCCAAAGGTTGGTATGGGTCTGACCATGTTAAGCTCTCCGCCAGATGTAATTATTAGCCTGTTATCAGCAGGAAGCAGAGTGTAATCTTCTGATTTTGTAGAGTTGTAACTTCAGTTTTAAGTATTAATATACTTTCCCGGTTTACACCAAATGACCTTTATGCGAAAATAAATAAATAAATGCATTTCTACCCCCATCCTTTTGGCCAGGACAGGACATGTGTTTAAGCCTTTGGTAAAAGTGACTAGATAATTTTGGTGGGAGGGAAAGAGGATATTCGTAGTTCTTTTTTACTTGTCAATCATATATTTTGACACAAACTACATAAGTATGGTCATCTTAAACTTAACCTTAGATTTTATCCGTCCATGGCCAATTTATTTGTATAAACAATTTCCTTTGGTCAAATATAAAATTACCTTTTTCTTTGGAGGCAACCATTGGGAATAAAACTAGAGACCTTTAACCAAATACGATCTCAGTATTATAATATTGTGGCAACTAGCTATTTAGATTCAATTATATCGTTGTGAGTCTATTAGGTGGATGTTATTACACCTACCTCTTTGTATTAATACCGGGTTTAATACCGGGTTATGTGAAATGAAATGAGGCTGCTCTTCCTCTCTTTTTCCTCTCCTCTGCCATGTTCTTTCTCATTATACTTCTTCTTCTTCCATCAATTTTAAACACTTTGTTTACAACACGTTATCAGCACGATAACGTCTCTACCCAGAGCAAGAAAACCAGGAGAAAACTAAACAGAAAAGGAAAAAAAAGGAAAACCGAGTGAACAGTGTCGTCACCCCTCGGTTACTTTTCACCCGAAAGCATTCTGTGCTGCTGCTCGTCGCACTGCCCCCTCAGGCCGCTTCCTCACGCCGTCGCGATCTTGACGGCGCCTTCTCCTCCCTTTTCTGCCGCCGGACGCGCCGCCAGGAGGACATGACCCGACGGCGAGTCCGACGACCCGCTTCTTTTCTCTCGCCGCCTCGCGCCGTTGGAGTAGCCACCGTGGACTCAATTCTCCCTCGCGACGGCGCTGTCAGCCACCACCGTGCACAGCAGCCGCTGCTCGAGCTATGTCGACCGCCGCTCGCGACCTCCTCCCGGTGTCGCCTCTCGTCCGCCTGCAGCTGCCCCTGTTTGCGCCGTTCATCTTCCCCGCCTTCGCCTGCCGGCCTCGCACCGCCACCAGCCGCTCTCGTCCTTCCTGCCGTTGTGCCGTCGCCCGGTCGAAGACGTCTTCAAACCATGGGCGTTTGCTGCAGAATTAGATTTTACCGAGTAATGGTAAGTTTAACTTAACTTAATGGACTGATAAATAAAATAATTAAATGGGCTAGTAAAGTTACTTATGTTTTATTGGTTTGATAATTTAATTATTTGAATGTTGGGAAATAATTAAATGGTAAAGGACATTCTCAGACAATAATATGATTAGGATGGCTAATAATTTGAACGGTACTATATATATAATATGATTATGATTATCACTATAATATGCTTTTAGTAAAGATTAAGGCTCTATATTATGCCTTGTTTAATTATATTGCCACAGAATCGTCTAAATCTGATGGAACCTAACGCTTTTATTTGCTTATTGATGATTACAGTTTTTTTTTTACGGGAAACAGTTAAAATAATGATAATGATAAATTAACCCGAGACATAACTGAGCCAGATTAATATTTAATTTACGGTACAACATTAGTATCTCATGCTTATCAATTTATGTGCATTTTATGTGTACATATTATATTATTATTACTGAAAGATTTATCGAGTAAGCATATTTTATATTTTTTTATTTAAATTACGATTGGGCTATTAAAAGGCCCATTACATTTAAATTTCTCGCTTTAATTTCATTTACGTTGTGCTTGGGCTCGTACAAGGCCCATCACATTTAACTTTCGGTTATTTATTTTTTGGGCTAATTAATATAAGGCCCACGCTTATTTATTTTAATTAAGTCTTTTATTTATTTTTTTTTTGAATTATGTTATTGGAGGCCCTTAAAATTTCCGGAAGAAATTTATCATGGGCATTAATGTTGATAGTCTGGAAGACTAAATAAAAGAGTCTAGAAGACTCAATAAAAGGAAAATAAAGCAAAGACTGGATGTCTTACTGTCAAAAGATCCTGTAGATCTTTGAAAAAAAAAATGAAAAAAAATGTGACCACCAGAGGATGAATACTCTCCCGAAATTTTATTGCAAGTTTATGCACCTTAAGTGAATGCGATTGTACATGATAATTTTGGTCATGATTATGAACTTTCAATTGGTCACAAACAGGCCTTATAACAAGACATTGAAAAAATGGTCATCAAGTATCCCTGAAGGACAAATCTAATATTGATGAAACCATGTTTGGTCAAGATGATGACCATGATATTAGCATTTGTTAATTTGCTTAGTATTTAATATTGGCCAGCCAAGCCGCCTTATCTTTTTGTTGGCCGGCAAAGCCGCCTTTATCGAGTAAGCATATATATATATTGATTGAATTTATTTTTATGTTCTGTTTACTTATTAATTATTATATTTTATTACATTATGTTTATCTTTATTACTGCTTAATTTTTAAATGTGAATATGAAACTGTCGTTCCTCGAATAATGGCTCGGGCATTTGTCCTGAAGACAATGCAATGATGTATTCCGTATTTAATAAACGGAAATTATTCATATGAAAGTATAATCTCAAAATGAGAATAAGATTAACACGCCCCAGAAGAGCATATACTCTTGAAGAGTACAAAATATTCATATTTACAGTAATAAAGGAAATTATTACGGATCCCATCAAATCGATTCTGCTCCATTCCCTGAAGTGAATGAGACAGCATAATTATAATTGTGCCTGTTGCCGTAGAAAGAGGATAAAATTATTCTAACTATTATGACCATGAAGGTTATGACAACGGCAAGGTTAATGGAAAACATGTATATTATTGCATAATGGATCCAGTACAGGAGAACATTCGCATAGAGGAATTGTTCTCATACATAAGTTGAAATAATTGTTTACCTATTGGGTACAACGTTGACTCTAAAACTCAAACGGAATATGTCATATGTAACATATGATAGTACAACCTCAAAAATGAGAAGAGGATTAATATGCTCCAGAAGGACATAAGTTTACTACGCTCTAGAAGAGTATATATTTAAGCTCCAGAAGAGCATAATTTTCATTATATTTTAGAAAAGTATATATTAAGCTTTGGACGAGCACAAGTTTTACTATGCTCTTGAAGAGCACATATTTAAGCTCTAGAAAAGCACAAATTTTATTATAGAATAACGTGCTCCGGAAGAGTAAAATGTTTACGCTCTGGAAGAGCTTGAATTTTCTTATACTCCTGAAGAGTAAAATTTCTCCTACCCAAAGTGCAACAGCATTCAAGGGGGAGTGTGTTATTAAACGTGAAAACTGTATGTGAATGCTGTTGCACCTACCTATGTACCCCTACAGCAGATGAATAAACTGTGAAAAACGAGTTCTGCTCGGAAATTTTCGAGCGAATATTGTATTGAGACGATATGTGAATGAGATGCTGAATATCTCTATATTAAAAGGCTATTGCCGTAGCTAACAAGCAAGTCGCAGAATGTTTACCAGCGTTATTTTGTAGATTGTGCTACATAAATATTCAAGTAATAAAAACTTACTATATCCAGCCAGAAGCTGGAATACACTAGCCTAAAGCTAGCATTTTTAAGTTATTAAATACACAATTTACACAGCCCGAAGCTGAGACTAACTAGAAGTTGGCTGATAGATATGTAACTTATAGCTATTATGCACCAACCAGAAGCTGGTAAATAATTTCCCAAGTTATCATATCCAGCCTGAAGCTGGCACATAAATAGCAGCCTGAAGCTGGCACCAACTTGAAGTTGGTTCATAGATTTATTGTTTGGCATGACCGGTTGGGCCATCCCGAATCAATGATGATGCTCGAAATTTATTTGGTCATTCATTGAAAAATCAGAAGTTTTACAATCAATGAATTTCCATATGTTTATTTGCTGCAAAATTAATTATACGGCCTTCCTAAGATGAAATTGGCCTAGAATCACCAGCAAGTTTGGAAATAATTCAGGGACATGTATGCGGACTAATAAATCCGCCGTGTTGACCATCTAGGTAATTTTTATGATGCATCGACTAGATGGTCTATTATGTGACGCAAGTTGACATTGTGCGCACTTATTTTAATGATTAAGCCACTTGCGGGTACATATCCCTACTTATGTTATTAGACTATATGTCTAGATAATGCTGGTATATTTCTTCAATGGATAATGTATATCATTGGAAATAAACCCAAACAGATCTGGGGGAATATTTGACAATTGATTGCAGGACCATTGCTAATGAAATATTACTGTTTGAGAAAATTGTATTTTACATGCAGCAGCACTTGTGTGCATCAAGCCAACAAGTTATCATAAGGTCTCCCCATTTAATTGGTTTATGGTCACGAACCTAGTAACTCCCATCTTCGGACCATTGGTTGTACAGTATATAATGCTCCACCAAAGCATAATAAAATCGGTCCTTAAAGAAGATTGGGAATATATGTTGGGTATGAATCTCCATCAATTACAATGTAATTGAAACCATTGAGTAATGATTGGAGATTTGTTTATTGTTAATTTGATGAAAGAGTTTACCCAACATCAGGGGGAGAAAATAAGCAGCTGGATCAATATATTATTGAAATGCATTATCAACGTATGGTTGTTGATCCTCAAACAAGTGAGTGTGAACTTGAAGTTCAAAAGATGATTCATTTTGCAGGAAAATTGATATGAAATTGCCAGACACATAAAGTGACCAAATCTCATATACTAGCTGCAAATGTTTCTGTTCAAATTAATGTTCTAGAAGAACAAGTACAGTATGCAAATGAATCAAAAATGCGCCAGAAGCGTAGAATATACTCGGTTCCAAAGAAAACGAAATTCTCGATAGAGAAAAAGGAGCAAAGAGATAAGATGGCCCCAGTGAGAAGTTGAGACCTCTAGTAGAGATTCAGATTAAAAATCCTCAAGAAGAGAGAAATCCTCCAAAAGAGGTTCCTGACACCATTGATAAAGTTCCAGAAGTAACACAGGTACCTAAAATAAATGAAAATGATGAGATCTCAATTGTAGTGTCAGGAATGAGATGGAACCAACGTGCAATAACCGTCGACGGAATACTTGTTTTATTTATAATGTAGCGCTAAATAAAATGAGGGTCATGAACCTACATCTATTGATGAATGTAGGCACAGTATGATTGGCCAAATTAAGAAACGTGATTAAGGCTGTGTTAGAATCACTTGTGAAGCGAGATATTTTCCGGACCTGTAGTCCGTTGTGAAACAAGATACTTTCCGGACCTGTAGTCCGTACACCAGATGGTGTGGAACCAGTCGATTGAAAATGGGTATTTGTGCGAAAAGAGAATTATAATAGAGAGATACAAAGCACGGCTTATCGCACAAGGTTTTACCCAAACGACTTGGTATTAATTGTGAGGAGATAGATATACTCCCCTGTGGTGGATGCAATTATTTTTGGTAAGTCTGGCATAATGTGAAAAGAATTAGAGATGCATCGAATGGATGCTGTTACAGCCTATATCTATGGATCCATAAGTGATAACATATACATGAGAATCTCTGAAGGATTTAGGTTGCTTGAAGCAACTAATTCCCAGGAATATACAAAAATTAAGTTTAAACCAATTTGGGTATTCATAATGACTTTTGCATATATGCTCTATGTGTTTTATTTAATTAATTCATATGTGAATTAATTATTATCGTTGTTGATGATTAATAATTTAGATACTATTTTTGTGATCTAAATATTATTGAAACTCCTGAAGAAGCTTCCAAATGTCGTGCTATTAGATTGGTCCTGGAGTACCATGTCAAAGTGCAATTCATCATGTTGGTAACATGAAGCCTGTATTTTTTGCCATAAGCCTATTGGCAAGATATGGCTGTGCTCTTATCTTCGGGATATAACAAGATGTGGTATTATATTAACCCTATAAGCCCGAAGAGAATATAGTTGGTTTTGCAGATACAGGTCCTTTATTTGATCCACATAAAGCACGGACGGACATCTGCTACAACTTTGCACATGAAATTGCTATATCATTGGGACCACAAAAGCAACAGGACAATAGAAGATGCTCCAACAGCAAATTATGAAGATAATGCTGCCTAAATTATCCAATTAAAGTAATGATGTATCTAAAGTGATCGGATAAAGCACACATCACCAGAAGTTGACAAGGATACAACGACATCAAGAAATCAAGAAAAGCCAAAATGAGGGGGAGTAGAATACGCACTGCACTCTTTTTTTCTTCACCAAGTTTTTATCCCACTGGGTTTTTCTTGGTAAGGTTTTTAATGAGGCAGTTCTCCCTAAGCGCATTCTACCCAATGCATAATAACATCCAAGGGGGAGTGTTATAAAACGTGGTTTATTAGGTGGATGTTATTACTATTACACCTACCTTTTTGTATTAATACCGGGTTATGTGAAATGAAATGAGGCTGCTCTTCCTCTCTTTTTCCTCTCCTCTGCCATGTTCTTTCTCATCATACTTCTTCTTCTTCCATCAATTTTAAACACCTTGTTTACAACACTAAGAGGGAGGGAGGGGGAGAAAGAAATATGACCCAAGTCAAAAATTCATATTTATAGACTAGACACCACATAATAACTCAAAATCTTAGTCTTTTTCAATTATAAATTACTCGATTAGCTTATTTCTTTATGATAGGACAATTACTTAACCAAGAAAATGGGACAATCACTCGATTTTGAATAGGCTAAGAAACCTAAATTTTGAATCACCAAAACCAACCAACTATCATTAACAAAATACTAGCTAGCTTATGATGATTACCATTACTTTACTTCCCATTTTCCTTTGCTCTTAGCTGTTTGGAATTCGTTTGGTGACCTTCATGCATTTGGGGTTGTTGAGTTGCAAATTTAGTTTTGAAAAAGAATGTTGTATATGAAATGTTTTGAAAACGTTACCAACAGCGGGGATAGCTCAGTTGGGAGAGCGTCACACTCATAAATTTCGGCGTTTTTTTTTAAGACGACCTGTCGTGTCCAGCTTCTTGCAATTGTATATCGTTGCATTTATGAAACGACTCCTCGTCCAGCGCTCCCTCCCAAATCCCTTTAGATTGTAGTTTTTGCTAGCCTTTAAGTTTGAGTGGATATCTAACCTTTTTTCTCTTATGCTGAAGAGAGGAAACAACAAAAATAATCCACCGAGTTTTGAAGCTTTATTAGGCTTTATCATCTTCCATTAAACTGATACGTTTGTGCATGCGTTTATGTCGAATTGAATGGAGAAAGAACCAATACCAATCAGGAAAACCAATCTTGCAGACAACCATATGAAATTCGAAAATAATCTCTTACTTCATGTATGAACAATGCAAATGAAGGCTAACATGACCTTGCGTGAAGCTTGATCGAGTTGGGGTCGGTTATATGGTAGAAAATTTTGGTTTTGAGGCCAGTGGAAGAAACCGAGTGACTATTTATTGGTAATGACTCTTCGTCCAAAGATTTCAAGAAAGAAAATTTTTTCCTCCACCAGTAGACTTAACATATAAACAACATCAAAAGAATGTAAATAATTCTGACAATGATCTTCTCTAATGGCTGCTCAACTGTACAGGTTAACTAAAACAACATCAGACCCGAAGAACATCAATGTCCACTGGAAAGCTGGAATGACGAGGTAGTGCCTCCCCTTGTTGGTAGAAACAAAATTGGATCATATATATTTTAAAACCTCTCCCAAAACTAAGCCCCACTGTGTCCAGTGTGTGCCACCCTGCAAAATAAAATTCAGGGAACTTGGAGTTTATGATCAGTTAGAACAAGTAGATTGGCCGCCCAGAACTATGAGAAGCTAACTTAAAAAGGGACAAGAATCAACCATTCACTCACCTGACAGTATACGGCAAATGGCTCTCTTAGAGGACCATCACATGACAACTCACTTGTACTCCCATCAATGAAGGTTCCATCCGCAAAGATCACCTGGTAAATAGTTCAGAATATACCGAGTGTTAAGCTAACTTGTTGAATGCAAATTAGATTAAAAAAGAAAAAAAACAAACAAACAAACAAACAAAGTTTATGCGGATTCTGATCAATTGCAACTGTAGTGTAGACGTTATAGGTCGGACCTCTGATGCATACCCAGGAGTTGTTCCCGCAATTGGTTTAGTAAATGAACCCACAGGAGAGCTTCGCTGCACAGCCTCACAGAAAGCAAGAAGACGTTCACGGTTTCCAAGCTGCACTGCCTGAATTCAATATATCCTTCCTTATCAAATTTAAGTAGACCGGAAACTGCACTTTCATTGCATTATCTCTGCATTTATACAATGCCATTCACTTACAACATTGGGCCTAGGGCCAGGGACGGAAGGAACACTATCACCATGATAAAAATTTACACAACAAACACTTACAAGATCGGGACATCATATGCATGCAATAAAATTATGTGTCAACAAAACTTAATTGATTTAAACAAGAAGAACATGGCATTCGAAATATATACCACACCTGGACTATATCATGACGTGTTTCACGCGGTAGGGGCTGCACCTTATACCCTTTAGATGCCATGACTTCAGCAATAAGAAAGCTCCCCTGCAGAAGAAATTTTAGCAGGCAAACAAAAATAAGAAGATATGCGAATTGAGAAAATTAGAACCCGATACCTTGATTGCTTCGCCAACCATTTGTGGGGAAAGGAACAGGCCCTGGAAATAAGTACGCATTATATCACCAGGAGTTGAGCCACAATCAATTCCAAGTCCTGGTGCAGAAAGACGAGCAGCAGCTGCTTCTACCCATTTTTTCTTGCCGGCAACATATCCACCACAAGGTGCAATTGTTCCCCCTGGATTTTTTATCAAACTACCAGCAACCAGATCAGCACCCTGTCCACCATCCAAGGTAAAAAAGACAAATTGCTGCAATTAGGGAAACTATGAAAGAGTATAGAATATTTAAATTCTGCAGGGAAAAAATCAAACAATATAACAAACCACAGCTGGAGGCTCAATGCTTTCAACAAATTCACCATAGCAGTTATCCACCATGACCAAGCAGTCCGGATTTTGCATCTGCAGTAATGCATGTGAGAAGGCAATTATGGGAAAAAAATTCAAAAAAGCAAAGAAAAATAAGAAAAATTGACTCCTCATGCTAACCGTTCAAATAACAAACAAATGTCAACGCCAAGACTGAAGGAAAGTTTGCAAAAGGTGGTCTGATAATAATGTATACATTTCAGTATCTGTTATTGAGACGGAGTACAGGAGAGAGTAGGGCAGTACAAACAAAACTAAACCAGCAAGAACAATAGTATTTTGGGAGAAAATAAAACCTTCACTGAAGGGTTTATGGAATAAAATGGAAACAGACCTTTATCGCAATTTGAGCTGTTAATACTTTAAATGAAACGAGGTTGGCACAATACATCCATAAAGCAAAACACTCAAGATCTCTCTGTTCAAGCTAAGGTAAATTGCCTAAGAATTTAATAGTATAAGAAATCCTAACTGCTTTTAAAATATCAGCCAATGGGTAACACTTCCTTGCTGAAAGAATACAAAATAATACATGGTACTCACTGCAAACATCCAAATCTCACCTTGATCATTTTTATAGCCTTTCCTATATCATTTACACTCAAACTTCGACGCCATGAATAACCACATGACCTCTGTATTAGAGCACATTTTGTATGAGGTTTCAAAGCAACCTTAAGTGCATCCCAGTCCAGTCCACCATCTTCATCAAGCTGCAACAGGATAGTGTGAGAAAATTCTTCCAAACCATAACTCATAAATTTAGTTTATAGCTTTATGCTACTATTAGTCACATACAGAAACTTCTCGGTACTCTACTCCAAAATCTTTCAGGGAACCCAGTCCACCACAGTCCCTCTTTCCAATAACTTCCTCCAAAGTGTCATATGGAGCTCCAGCAACTGCCAAAAGCTGATAATCAAATTTATCTAAAACTATACTCTGGTAAACATGCGTTCAGAGGAAATCATGAAATTACAAACAGTATTCAACAGCGAAGGAAGCACACAAAACCATATAAATGGGTTACCTCGTCGCCTGGTCTCAAAAAGGCAAACAACGCACAAGTAATAGCATGGGTTCCTGAAAAAAACTAACAGTGAAAAAGTGCATCAGATTAACCAAAAAAATTTGAGAACTTTAAGTCTAAAGTGCAAACAGAAGTGCCACCTGTGACCGAACAATTGCAGATTCGGCCCCAACAATTTCAGCAAAAGCTAGGTCCAGTGCTTCACGTCCTCCTGCTTCATCATGACCATAGCCAGTGGACCCACCAAAGTGCTGAATAGAATAATAAGTGAATAAGATCGCCAAAAACCATCAAGAGCACTGAAAAATTCTGTCAAGAAGGCATTCCATGACCATATGAAGAGATATAAAAAATCATCACTAGTCATGCACACAGCCACAATTATCCACTACACTTGAAACAAGAAGTTGCTTCATAACAAATCTGCAGAAGTCCTTATAGAATCATAGATGCCTAGCCAAAGTTAGTAACATTTCCAGAAACCAAATGTTTCTGCATTCTGTGGGACACAGCAGAAACCTCAAAAATTGGCAGAAAGGTTATCATAGGCAGGCACAAACATCTTAATTTCGTTATGAAATTTAAGTTAGAGTGGACACCACTTACATGAGATCCAACTCTGGCATTTTTGAAAGCCTTAAGAACACGGGAAGAATTGACTGCCACCAAACTATCCACAGCTCGGAACTCTGAATGCAAGGAGTCCACTGCTTTTACAACCTATGATGCACAAAGAAACAAGTCAAATCCATAACTGTTGCCTCAAAGTTCATGCATATTGGTTATACTGTGCAAGTCTTTAGAAAAAGACATTTGATTTCCACAAGAATTCACGGGAAAAAAAAAAAAAAAAAGAGAAGAAGAAAAACCAAGCCACACCATTGTATTTCAGGCATCATCAACTTGGAAATGTTGCCATTTTTCTTTTTTGAGTAAACACAACCCAGACTACCAAGGACTTCACGCCTTGTTTCTTAATCTTATGTCACATAATCAGAACAATGTGGATTCAAAATGTTAAAATTCCTGCATCTTCCAGAATCCAAATGAAACATCAAAAGATAAATAATTTAGGGTGGACTTGGAAGTGTTTACTATACTAGCGCCTTGTGACAAAGCAAAAACAATCAGAACCATACAGCTGAGAGTTTTATATACAGCATAATCAAACAGAGGCAATCGCTCCATTCAGGGATGAAAGTTCATTACATAATTCCAGCCATCTCTCGCACCAGAACAAGGAACAAACCAGATTACCCTGAAGGGGGTTTGTGAAGAATTCCATGAATAATGAAGAGAAGGTCACCTCTGGAACAAATGGACTGTCGTGGCGGTGGAATGAAAGTTGAGAGGTGGAAGAAGGGGATTTAAGGGTGGGCATGGCAACAGTGGCAGAGTGCGCGGGATACGCAGGAGTGGCGCAGGATAAGACCCACATCTTCATTCCTCCTCTTCAACTGATAGGATTCGTGTCAAGTGCTTTGCCGTGGCTTAGCGTCAGCCTTGGTTAAAGGGGAGAGAGAGTAGGAACATGGATAACTAAAGGCATTCATCAACTTAAATCAAAATTAGAACAATAACATCTCAACTGTGCTATCATAGCTAATACTAAACCATATTATATCGCAACAAATCTTAGTAGATATAAATTAAGTTAAGCTAAGAATTTAAAATGAAAGATCTTTGCTACTAGTGAAAAATAATAAAAAAAAAAGAATGCAAAATCAGAATTTCTCATTGTCATTGCTTTTCCCAAATAATACATATTTTTAAACTAGTTAATGTTGACTATATCTTTAAATTAGTTAGTATTTATTTTACTATTAGTAATTTTCTTTGTGCGTCCCAAATTTTTTTAGAAAATTTTTTGTAGTTTTATTTGTGTTCTTTTATGTTAAATTCTTAGTTTAGATTATTGTACCCAATTGTGTTATCCTTTTTTATCTGACCTCTAAAAGTAATATTTCTAATTATCTTTCTATCTACAATAATTAACACACACACTAGGCTTAGAAAGGTTGAGCTCACCATTTATATTCAAGAAATGTTTCAATTTTATTCACAAATAGATTTATATGAATTTAAAATGTTAGAACTCTTGACTACTTTGGATACATGAGTGCTATATTGTGTCTACAAGATCTGAATTTATATTATGTTTTCCACCATATATGCAACTTTTGTAACTGATTTTTAAATTTGGTCATGGCCCACTTTCATACAATTCATAGGTTTCAACGAATAATTAATATTTCACGTTTAATATATAAGTTGTGTTGGTTTCAATAGAATTATATGGCATAGCAGAAGCGTCTATCCCAATCTATATACAGTATAGAAAAAGTATCCGATCCAAAATAATTAGTAATAACTATATACGGCATAAAAGAAACATTGGATCTAAAATAATTTGTTACCTATATACGGTATAGAAGAAGCGCCGATTCAAAATAATTAATTGTAACTATATATGGCATAAAAGAAGCGCCAGATCCAAAATAGTTTACTACCTATATATAGTATAGAAAACGTGTCGATCCAAAATAGGTAGTAGTAACTATACACGGTATAAAAGAAGCGTTGGATAAGACATAATTAGCCAAAACTATATATGGTATATACAGGCTGAACTTGCTATTTTTATTCAATAAATTTTCCTCTTTTGTTGCTCACATAGATTTCTATGAATTTAAAATGTTGAATTCTAAATCATATTACATATTTGCTTGCTATATTTTGCAAGGAAATTTATTCCAAGATTTTATAAGGGGCGGATGATCTTATAATAATCGTGTGAACAAGCATTTGTATACATTGTCATGTTTATGATATCTAACTTTGACGAATCTTATTTGAACACGTGTCAAGACCATTTTTCTTGTGATGGACACTATATATCTAATACTTCTTTGAACACTTGGAAAAAAATTACCAATAAAACAATAAATTTGTGTATATCCCAAGAGATGGATGCCAAATTGAAGCAAACCTTCAATTCATTTTATATATATATAGGACCATCATACTTCTCTTTCACCATCTTCAAAAACCTTAGAGAGCCAATCTCTAGACATATCTAAGAGATTTGGAGACAATAGAAAGGAGAGTTTATATCTTTACTTACGTTTTTATTTATTTCTCTTGTAAGTCGAGACTGCTAAGTATAAAGTTTAATTTCGATTTGGTATGCTTTAAAAGATTGGTCGACCAGTAGGAACAACAATTCAAAAAGAAAAAGAAACCTCAGGTGTTTGCTGTTATAATTTTCATCAAGGATGGCCCAAGGTAGATTTCTTCTCCTTGTTTTTATGTTTGTTTATTTTTGTGTAGAAAAACAGAAATTGTTGGATTTTAAATATGGGTTGAAATGCATGCTAAGGTTGAAGAGTTGATAAATTACCTAATTGACAATTGAGCCATAATTTTGGTTTTTGGTTGGCTTTCTTACCAAGCAAATTATGTTGTAAGTTAGTGATTTTTAACAAAATTTTGTAAGTTGTATACACTCATATCTAATCCCTACTAGTTGTAAGTTGTAAATTCATTAAGCATAACAATTTATTGATCTCAAGAATATCTTTCAGATTTCGCATATCTAGACTTTGATTATACGGATTTAGATCTAAAACCTAATTAATAGATGAACTCTCCTATATTGCGATACATCACACAATAAAACACAATAGATCCAAAAATGCAAATCCAGACCTCACTTATTACAAAGTCATCTTATTTAATATTTTCATATGATTCGCACTTTTCATCATTCACTTCATTAACAATGCATGCTTTTAAGATTTTTTTTGTTTTTTAAACAATTTCTATTAGATACGAGAGAAGCCAAACTTTCATTCTTTAAGAGAAATGAATATGTTTTGATTCCATATTTAGTTCTAGCTTCCTCTTTGGTATCAATTCTATTTATAATTTTGATCTTATAACTATTAATAGTATACATGAGCAAAACTATCATCAGGAATTAAATTCACAAAAAAAAAAGAGTTAATTATGATGAAAGAATAACTTTCATGTTTATCCAAATTCAAACAGGCTCCAAAGCATACCTCCATTTACTAACGGATCACTTCTTTTTTTCCTGTACGACCAAAATTTGACATTCTTGATAGGAAATAAGATCTCCTTAAGCACCACACTAATACTTGAAATAATGAACCTAATTTTTCTACTTCCATTCCGCTTTCTGGAATAAGGCGTGGGTTTGAGAGTTAAGGTTTGCTTAGATGAGAAAGAATGCACTATAATGAACTCACCTAAACCTTCGAAATTAGAAACAATAAATGACAACTAAACAAAATATCAAATATTAATGAGCACTTCTGTATGCATTTTCTTAATGTATATCACTTACTCCTTTGTTCATCTCCATTCATAAAGTCAATTTTACCGGGAAATTCACTTGTCAAACTCAAACTTTCTTCAGGAAACCTAGAAGGATAAATATGTTCCTATCCAAGAACTAGCTTTATATCTGTGCATCTTTTTTTTTTTTTCTCTATATTGTCAAAGTAATGTCTCTGCATGTTGCGGATTGTTTACTCGTTTTATTTGATAATCATAATCTTGTAACTTTAACTTAGTAACATAGATTAGATTATTCGTTTCTGGTATATTTTGGGTTTAATTATAATACTTTTTATGCCTACGAATAAACTAAAGCAGCCATTGAGTTAAAGTATAAATACAACAACACAAAAAAATTCAAAGGATAGAAGCTTTGAATAAACTTATGTTTAAAGGGTAAAACTATCAACTCTCCCAAGATGAATGTTATCAGTACATGTATGTATGATTTTTATAGATTAAATTTGCACATAGCTTTTCATCAATTTTAAGAGAAGTACATCTCCTACATGCTTGTAGAATTGTTGACAGTGATTGATTCTGAAGCACATTTTGTATCCAATATTCATATTCTCTATAGTCATTGATCATTAGGACGCATGCAACTACCCCATTCTTTCCTTTAGTTTATTATTTATCAAGAGACTTCTTTATTTCTGTATATAATAACTTTTACTTTGCTGCAGCTGTGAACAAAGAAACCCGAGTCGAAGTGGCAGAGGAAACTCAGGAAGCGTTCTTTCAAGAAGAAAACCTCGAAGTAATAGAAGGCTTCAACAAAGGAGCCGACTACGTTGAGGTAAAATGCGGCTGCACAAGCCGCAGATATGGGGACACTGTCGGAATGCTACGAGTTTACGCCAATGGAAAGTTCATTATCAGTTGCGACTGCACTGAGAGATGCGGGGGTAAATTTTGTTTCTCTACATATATACACACACCTCACACTTTCTATTTAACTTCTCTTGTTTATGGAAATTATGAGGTAGGTTAGTTGTGATCCCAACTCACAAGGGTAAAGCATTGAGCCATAGGAGAGATTAAACCGGGAGGCGCGGCTGTGTTAAATTTTGCTCTGCCTAGCATTTGGCTTTAAACTCCTCGTAATGGCTAGCTGATACATAAAAGTACATTTTTGAATGAACCAGGGAAATTCACGCCCTTTGAGTTCGAAAAGCACTCTGGCAAGGAAGGAAACAAGGAATGGACCGGACATATATGGGTCCTAGTTAACGACAAAAAAGTGCCATTGCGGAGGACCGGACTGTTGAAATATTACAAGCATTCCAGCAATGGTGCTAGCGGGTCATCCAGGAGAAACTTTCACCGAGATGAGTTTGTTAGATGCTGCAAATGCAAGAAAAAGCGAAGGTTTCGGTTGAGGTCCAAAGAAGATTGCAGGATTTACCATGATGCCTTGGCCAACAAGAGGTGGAAGTGTGCTGACAGGCCATACGACAGGTAATTAATTAATGAAGTTCCAATTGAAAACCACTTGCATGATTTAATGTCATATTTTCATCTCTTTTAATTATGAACCAAGATGTTAATTACTATTCTAACGCTGCACATTGATGATATTTCAAGATGTTATAAATTTCGCAATAAAATGTCTTAAGAGTCAGCTGTACGTATATGTAAGAAGTGCCTTGACCCTTATTATTTCTAATAACTAGATTCTATTGCTGAAAGTCATAGGAAAAGCAGGATATAAAATTCATGTGCAAGTTCCAGAAACTCTTGAAAATAAATGCTCCTGTCCTACTCCTAACTTAATTAGCTAGGTTCATAATCTTCTCTAATGGACAGAATGGTAACTATTCTTCGATGTTTAGGATGTCAAATGGAAAAACGAGGAAAAGGTATCCTCTCATCTGTTAGTATTTTATCCCGAGATTGTAGTGATTAGGATGAGAACATTGTCATGTATCTTTTATCAGTCCTGATGTACATCTTTTGTAACTATCCCTAACCTGATAATAAGCATGTAAGGGTGTAGATATTTAGAAAGCATCGCCGCCTGTTAAGTGTGGGCCTTTTCATTCATATTCTCTACTTGTTATCTGGGGTTTATACATCATATCAGTCCAGCAAGTACATATTTCGACTCGCCCCTGAAATGTGCTATTCATGTTTGGTACTGGTACTCTACATAAATATTCTCACTCAATTGTAGCAAATAACTGATTCATGTGTCCAAGATACTGGCTTTGGTGCCAGAGTATTTTTAACAGTCAGTGTACCTAATTCTTGATATTGCTGCGCGAAAGTTCATCTTAGAAACATGATTTCTCTGTATAACTTATTTGTTTTCTGTTGAGCAACCAACTGGGTAATGCATCTGTAACATATCTATAGCAGGAAACTATTGTTTTGCCCAATAACTACGTACAACGATACAACAATCTACAACCTTTCAAAAGTGTACTGAGTGTACTGCTTGATGAGAAATTTGTTTGATATATGGTTGATGTAATCTGTTGGTTGGTTGGTTTCAGGATATCCTGCAAACACGTAGAGGAACGAGCCAGTCGTATAGCCTACAGGGGTTGTTCTCATCAATCTAAATGCGAAGGCTGCGGTTTTTGCGTCTGCTTTGGGTGTCTCAAATGCAGGTTCGTTGATTGCCATTGCCGAACATGCACAGACTTCATGCAGAATGCTCCCCCCTCAATTTAGTTTTCCCTTTGTTTTCCCAAAGTGTTCTGTGCTTACAAAGCAAAGCCAGGTCTGGTAAGCAAACCTGAAGGTAACTTGAGGAATGCTTCTTCATGCTCTCATGACATGGATCCCAAAAGTGGGAAATACTATAATAGAATTGTAGGAGAACAAATCCTGAACTGAGATTAGTTTGAGTTAGAGATTTTATCTTCCTGCAACTTTACTTCTCTGTAGCAAATACTCTTTGGCATAGTATTCAGGGAAACGAAATTGGAGTGATGTTTTAGCATTTTGGAAAATGGCGCCTCTGCTACAAAATTAGAACCAATTCTGCACCAGTGAGTGCTTGCTTATATCACACTCACTACGCACGAAAATGAATTTGGCTGCTTCACCAATCATGGATTTGGACATGATACATCAGTTACAATCAAGATCGTATTGGTTATATTTTCCATAGCAAAAGCTTAAGCAAACTTAGGTGTGTGGAACCAATATAGAGGAGAAGAGGGTATCTAGTCTCTGTAAGTGAATATAGAGATCTAGTTTCCAGATACAGGATGTATTTGGGAAGCCAGAAAGGCCCAAAAAATACAACAATTTTTCTGGACTGCTACACGCCCGACCTAAAAGAGCATGTGCAGTCAATGTATTGACAACACTAGTCTGTTTAACCTAACTAAACTTCGTTGCCTACATGCATTGAGGACACTACAGTTTGGCCTCTAAAGTTAGTTGTGGTCTATTACAACAATGTGCTGTACCCAACAAATGGTGAAAGATAGTAGTTCCAGGAACTCTTTCTCCAAGTCATATACAGACTTGTCCAACAGAGGTGTTGAATTTGTGGAGCATGTATTACCTATAGACAGACTCCAGTCTAACGTCCAATCTGATGATGATGGCACCTTTATACAGAACTATGCTGTCCTCCAATGATCCGGTTCCTTCCCCTGCCTCTTCGTGCATTGGCAATGTTAGTAATCAAAGAGCTATTCGCATTTGCCAGAGCACAATGTCCCATTAGCTTCAGCCCAAGGTTTTTAACCAAATAGGATAGCTTATCCTCATCCCCATCAGCCACCATCCTAAGATCTTGCACCTGTTGCCGAGATAACACTGTATAAAGTTGCAAAGGCAGGTTTGAGAAATGTCGGAGGTTATTTCCAAGTTCCTTGTTCAAAGCATCACCAGAATTGTCAAAAGTTATTCTCAAGATTCCCATTGTACTAGGGTCCTCTGATAAAGGATTAGATATAAATGAGAATTTCCCACACGCTAGATCAGGTCTCTGGAATAGATCTGACAATGTGTCATTGATGCCCAGATTCCTTTGTACCGGCTTCCTGATGTTATGTCTCCAAACTCTATTGGCTCTTAAAATGCGAGAAGCTTCTCTCAAGCCACTCAAGAAGGCACCATGCATGGTGGCTGGATATTGTCTAGTTGTGGCTTCACCAGCAAAGAACAACCTGCTTCCAACACTTTCTGCAAGTATATCATAGTCACTTCCTGACGACTGTACACTAACATGGGAATATGAACCATAACTAAAAGGATCGCTGCCCCATCTTGTACATATTGTTTGTATGGGATCAGGAACCTTGACGCCTTTTGGATTGTAAATACCTGTCAAAAGAGCCATAACTCAACAAGGCACCAACTCCAGAAGCTAAAAACAACTAACAAAAACAAAAGGAACACAAATTGGACAAAATAACAAAGAAAGGCATTCGATGGTCACTACTCCCAACCTCTGAGAACATGCAGAACTCGATGCAGTAATGTTGATGGATCTGTGCATTCAAACATCTGAGCAGCTTCTCCAGCAACCAGTGCAATAATAACAGGACCCCCAGAAACGCTATGGTAAGCATAAAACAAAAAGAACTCCCCTCGCCTATTACTATGCTCATTGAGGCATCCAAAAGTATCCAGATCCTCACCCCAGAAGACATGAGGGAAAACCATGGCCACCTTATTGAGCAGTCCAAAACCTAGTCTCTCAATAGCCGCTAGCTTTCTTGCAGGTAACTCTGGGTCAAATCTAATGGTTCTTTTCTTCAGAACTCCAAGAGGCACGGTACACAAGAGCATATCTGCTTCAAACACCTGTCCACCAGCAGTGACAGATACCCCTTCATGTCCATAACTAATGGTATCTACGGTCTTCCCATAGAAAATAGTAACCCCTTCACATAATGCTTTAATCAATCTTGAATTCCCCCCGGCAAGAAAGCAGTGATCCCCACCCATTTCATATGGATCATCCTGGTCCCAGTAAGCAGCTGAAAGATTTGAAAGACATCCTGCGTTTGCATATTCCAAGTTAGCGAGATGCCAATCAAGCATCTGCCTCTCCTCTGTAGTTCTGGCCACAGCATACAACTGCCTGAGTCTCTCCAACACTGAACCCAGAGAAATATTGCTCAGGAATCCACCCATTGCTTTTCTTAGCTCCATGACTTTGTCAAGCAACTTATTGAAGACGAATTCAATCTTTGAATCAACTTCCTCATCAACAGCTGCCCCATCTGGCTTGTATAAAGGGCAGTTATCTCGGACCTTATGGAGTGGAATGGAAAGTTGTCTAGCCAAGACTCCAAGAGGATTCGCATGCATACCAGTAATAACACTACCACCAAGATCCACAGCAGCAAACTGACCCTTCTTACCCATCTTTTGTGAGTAAACTCTGCCCCCAGGTCGATTCCTACCTTCTAAAACAACCACCTTGAAGCCGAAAGACATAAGCTGTCTAGCAGCAGCCAACCCGGCAAGTCCGGCCCCAACAACTATCACAGAGCCTTCATTTGCAGGCACAGAAGACATGAGCGGCGACAGAACTCCAAAATTTATATATCCATTATACAGAAGGAAATCATAGGCAGAAGATATGAGATGCTCATACTCATTGCTCACAGTTTCTCTAATCTGGTCTTTGGACAGCCACGTTCGCACATTACTCCTCCACCTTGCGAGAATATGATTCCTAACAACAATGTAATCGTTCTGCTCTTTGCCGCCCAATTGTCTCACCACTCCAGCTTGAATCTCCTCGTCAAGCAACGCATCGATCGGGAACCCAAGAGACAGTGCAATCATAGCCTCGGTTTCGGTCTCCTTCTCCAAATCCTGCCTTGTCCGATTCTTTTTCTTGAATGAGCCACCCAAATGGTTCTCCATAAACTCGTCCATCAGATCCTCATTGTAACTCCGTACACCCGCTTTCTTCCTCAGGGGCCTCTTCCTAGTAGAGCTTTCTCCCCCGGAGCTCTCCATTTCCTTCACTTGTTATGCACTAAAACCAAGAATTTCAACTCAACTTCATCGTAATTGTGCTAAAAACCTACACCAAAGCACATTTCACCATATGATGCTTTGTAAATTCTCATTTCAAAATTTCTTCAGTTAAAAGAAAAGAAAAAAAAAACCCTAAAAAATTTCCAATCGAAAATAACATTCAAACAATCCAAAGCTTGGAATATTTTCCACAAACTCTCAAATCCAGTTTAACTGAACGAATGCGATGGCTGGTAGATTCTTGCGCGGGCATTTATATATACGATAACTAAAATGGACCAAAAACAGATGCACAGGAAAATTAGCCAAGGAGTGAAAAGGGGGCGCAACTCACCAATTGCTGGGTCCTTTGCGAGTGGGATTGCAGCTTGGTCTCAGACAGCAGATTGGGGGAAAATCTGCTAGGGTTTCTGAGGTCTGACTTGGAAAATTACAATGAAAACGAGTTAACTCGGGAAGAGTTGGTAGAACCGGTAGATTAGAATGGAGGGAAAGGAAGTGGAAGCCCAGTATAATGTGATAGGTACATATGTGGATGGACCATACTGGTTTTTTCTTTGAACGGTGACCGTAGTGGATTTGCACCCAAACTAGGAACAAAATAATCCGCGCCCAAGGTATATATATATATATTGTCGAAAGGGATCCTGGTATATTGTATAGTAGTCATCTGACTGTATCTATCTACCTATATCTTCCACCAAAAAAATTATCAATCTTTTTTTGTCACTAGGATTTTTTCTTTTCTCTCCTTCTCTTAGAGAAAAATCCTAGATTTATAATTTGGGGCTGCCGCCGACTTTCTTCCGGCGGTGAGCCCCCACCAAAATTTCTTTCAGTTAGTTTGTTTTTGTTTTTGTTTTTAGTTTTGTTGGTTTACCCACACTTTTTGTGGGTTTGTCTCACTTTTTGTGAGTTGTTTTTCTCTCCTTCTGGAGTTTTCTCACCTTTTTTAGTGTTTCAAATAAGTCTATAGGAGCCAAAGTTCATGGAGGAAGATTGGATTTGAAGAACGATTCTATATCTGCTATAGAAATTTACCAACAAAGGGATATTTTCCCCCACAAGTATGTCTCAAATTTACCTGCTGGCATGGTGGTTGCTGCACGGACCCTACTGGATCTGGATCTGATGCTCGCGAGAGTAGAGCCGCGAGTGGTGTGCCTTTGTAAATCCTCTATTGAAGGAGATAAATCACGTTGTGTATTTTTATGTAGTAGATTAAGACGAATTCTTTTGTTGGATTTTTCTTATGCTTTTGCAATATTAGATCTTTAGCTATGTAATTTCAGATCTTTAGATCTGTTTATATGAATGAAGAATGCTTCTTTTCTAAAAAAAAAAAAAAAGAAAGAGCGAGCCCTTCGAGTTTCATATTTTGACTACTTCTGGCCCTTATATTAGGTATATAAGAAGAATTTGAACTGAGTTTTCAATAAGATCATTACATTTAAACACATGCCTTGCCTTGTTAAGAAGGAACTGGTCTATTAAAAAAAAAAAACATACCATGAGTTTTTTTATAGGAATTTGAACAGAACACATGCCTTGCATCTGAAAACTAAAAAAATGAAATAGATACTGAAGATTTGATCGATATTTTTAAGTAGAAAAAAATTATCAACTGTTGATGAAAGAAGGATTTGAAACACACAAAAAAAAAAGAAAAACACACCTTTAATTTTCCCATTAAAAAAAAGAGAAAAACATAAAAAAGAAAAACATACCATGAGTTTCGAATATAAGATGGATTTGAACTGAGTTTTCGATAAGATCATTACTTGAATAATATATATGTTCCTCAAAGAAAGAAGGATTTGAACACATGCCTTGCCTTGTTAAGAAGGAAGTGGTCTATTCAAAAAAAAAAGAAAGAAAAACATACTATGAGTTTTCAATACGATCATTATTTGAATACCTATTTCTGAAAGAAATAGGAATTTGAACAGAACACATGCCTTGCGTCAGAAAACTAAAAAAATGAAACAAATACTGATGATTTGATCAATATTTTTAAGTAGAAAAAAATCATCAATTGTTGATGAAAGAAGGATTTGAAACACGAAAAAAAAAAAAGAAAAACACACCTTTAATTTGCCCATTTAAAAAAAAAAGGAGAAAAGCATAACAAAGAAAAACATACCATGAGTTTTGAATATATATATAAGAAGGATTTGAACTGAGTTTTCAATAAGATCATTACTTGAATATATATGTTCCTGAAAGAAAGAAGGATTTGAACACATGCCTTGCGTTTTAAGAAGGAATAGTCTAATTCAATATTAATTTGCCGATAAAAAAAAAAAAGAAAAGCATACCATGAGTTTTCAATAAGATCATTATTTGAATATACCTATTTCTGAAAGAAATAGGAATTTGAACAGAACACATGCCTTGCGTTGTTGAGAAGAACTGGTCGATTCAATATATTTGTAAGAAGAACTAACTAGAAAAACATGACATGGAAGCGCCTACCTCGATATAATTAGTATTAAATTTATGAAGACCCAAAAGAATCAAACTATCTGGGTTTAAAAATAATAAAGGTAAATTTTAATTAAGAAAATTTTAATAATTTCTTAATTAATTATAATTATAATATAATAATAATATTATAGATAATGAAGTAGGGGTATTTTTATAATTTTGCCTGTTTCGCTGCTTCGTGCTTTTATATATAGTATAGATAATGATAATTTATTGCTACCAGCAAATACTAGAATACCATAAGTACATAAGTACATAGATGGCAGTACACATGATTTCATAGTTTGCTTGACAGATAACATAACAAACAGTGCAATTAATTCTCGAAAAAAGGGGAATACTACAAACTGACGAATACATCCAAATTCGGCTCTTTGTTCGACTGCTCTGGTTGGAAAATTTTGAAAGTCTTGTAACTGGCTAATGCCAATTGAGCCTTCAAAGTGCTCTGGCACTTGTTATAGCCAACACTGCCTGCCATTTGGAAACGATGAGATACTACTTTATTGAAAGAAAAGCAGGGGATCGTCATCAAGAAAATGACAACCACCTGCACGGCACTAAGGCTACAGAAACAGATAACAACCCTGTTTACACAAAAGCAATTCTACATTTAGACCCTTTTCACGACTTAAGACACTCAGGCCCTACCAACAAATCCGCAAAGCTAAAAGGGAAGCTAGGATGCAGCAGCTTGAACCAGGAAAACACCCTCAAAACAACCGGATCAAACAAAATGCCCCAATCCACAACCTGTCCGTCAAAAATGACCCGGTTGCGAGCAAGCCAAACACTCTGAGTCGTAACAAAGAAAACAATAACCCAAGATGACCTGCACTTAGCTGGGTCGGCCAAACAACTCCACTGCACAAGGAAATCCTCTAAACAACTCGGCATGCACCAACTCAAACCTCACTAAGCAACCAACTTAGACCACAAAATCCACACAAAGCGACAATGAAGCAATAAATAGTCTCTAGTTGGGACACTCATTAGAATAATAAAAAAAAAAATAGTCTCTAGTTTCAACAGACTCTTTACAAAAGGGACACAAAGCATCTTCAACAGAAATAATATGATGCATCAGCAAGCAAGACCTAGTAGCAACCCCATGATGGAAAGACATCTACATAAAACACTCTACTTTAGGAGGCACTAGACTCAACCACACAGAAGGTTTTAGAAAACCAACATGAGAAATAGGAAAGAAACATTTATAACCAGCTTTAACTGAATAGAGACCCTTAGGATCACCAGACCATAACCACTTATCTTTAAGATCATGTCGAAGCTGAACCATAACCAGGATAGCTTTAATCTCATCAAAGTCCACGACCTCCCACGAGTAAAAAGACCTCTGCCACTGATGCTCCCAAGCCCGGCCAGAATCAGTCAACCCAAAAGCCTCTCAAACACTCATATTTTAGCCAAGAGAAAAGGAGAACAATCTAGGATACAAGCTCTTAAGAGCCCCCCTCCCCAACTAATTATCATGCCATAACCTGCAGCAACTGCCATCCCCCAAACCGATTGTTGCATATTGATTTAAGCACACCCCTCCACTGTCGGGTTCCAACCCAGTTTTAACAATATGCCTCCACAGCCCGGAGGACCTATTAAGATCAAATTCCGACCAAAAG
This sequence comes from Turnera subulata, assembly GCA_028386065.3. Lineage (NCBI taxonomy): Eukaryota > Viridiplantae > Streptophyta > Magnoliopsida > Malpighiales > Passifloraceae > Turnera > Turnera subulata. The sequence goes on along the minus strand of JAKUCV010001738.1, from coordinate 289,758 downwards.
GATTCAGATTGCCTTACATAGCAATTATTAACAATGCTGACCTACCCTGGCACAAAATCATGAGAACATTCCAAGCTACAATACCTCCACATCCATTTAAAGAGAAGACAATGATTCTTAATCAAAATAGAGCCTCAATTCCCAGACCCCCGCGATCTCTTGGTTTAGCGATTTTCTCCCACGCAACAAGACATATATTTCTCTTATCACCACTGCCACTCCACAAGAAATTCCGTTGTAACTGTACAATCTTATTAGCCACTGATACCGAAATTTTAAATAGGGATAGAAAGTATATGGGAAGATTACTAAGCACAGTCCGAATCATGGTAACTCTACCCCCAGGGACAAGAATTTACCTTTCTAAGTAGCCAACCTGCTCATAATCCTCTCTATCATTGGTTCCCAAGAACTCGCCTTCCTCATATTTTGGCCGAGAGGGAGACCCAAGTACTTAATAGGTAAATTTTCCATCCTACTATGAAGCTGGCCAGCCACCTCAACAACTCTCCGTTCTGGGACATTTAAACCAACCACACTACTCTTATGGAAGTTGATACACAAACCAGAGAGAACCTCATAGCATCTCAAACACCGTTTTAGATTCAAAAGAGAATCTGTATCATCAGGAGAGAAAAAAAGCAGTATCATCAGCAAACTGGATCACTGAAAAAGCAGATTGATTTACAACCAATTCTTTCACCAAGGACTCCTCAAAAGCCCTCTTAATCATTAATGTGAGACCTTCTGCCACAATATTGAAGAGAAAGGGTGAAAGAGGATCATCCTGCTTAAGACCCCTGAAAGTACAAAACTCTTCAGTCGGCGACCCATTGATGAGGACATTTAGTTTTGGAAAAGCCACACAACTCCAAATCCACCTTCGCCACCTAGAATCAAATCCCAGGGACTCTAGCATTTCCATCAAGGAATCTCATGACACCGAATCGTAAGCCTTCTTGAAATCAATCTTCCACAAGAAACCTTTGACACCCAACTTCTTAACCTGATTAATCACCTCTGCAGCAGTAAGAACACAGTCCAAAATCAATCTCCCCTCCATAAACCCGAATTGATTGCTGCTAATGATCAATGACATAACATCCTTCAATCTCTTTGTCAAAATTTTAGCAACAATCTTATAAATGTCGTGGACAAGGATAATAGGTCTATAATCCTCAAAACCATCAGAATCACACCTCTTCAGCACTAGAGTGAGGAAAGCCCTATTGATGCCTTTAAGCAATGCCCCAGAACTGTAAAATTCATTCATCAAATCCACCTCCTCCCTTATAAATTCCCAAGCCATCTTATAGAAGGTAAAGTTGAAGCCATTAGGGCCCGGGGCTTTATCCCCATCACAAGCCCACATAGTCTCTTTCACCTCCTCGACCGTAAAGGGTCTTTCCAAATGAGCAGCTTGCTCCAAAGAAATTTTCCTGGATGGGATATTCCCCCACTTAAAACGGTTCACAGGGGTAGGCTTGAAGAGATGGGAAAAGTAGTCTATAGCCGCCCTCTTAATATCCGAAGGCTCTATTAGCACAGAATCACCCACACGAATCTGTTGTATCCGATTCCTCCTCCCACAATTAGAGGCCACAACATGAAAAATTTTAGTGTTTTTATCCCCTAATTTAAGCCAGGTAAGACGGGACTTCTGCCTCCAAACGCTTTCCTTCTATTTTCTTTTAACTTCCAAATCCGCCTTCAGTTTATACACCTCCCCTCTCTCAGAGTCTGTAAGACTTCTAGAATCAGTGATCAGATCAAAATCCTCCAGCCTTTGTTGAAGGTCTTCCTCCACACGATCAATATTACCAAAACACTGAAAATTCCAATGCCTAAGAGACTGCTTAAAATACCCCAATCGCTTTATCCGTCTAAACTTTCCAGGGAACTTGGAACACGCATCAGATCAAAAACCCTTAAGGATTACATCAAAAGAAGGATAGGAAGTCCAATAGTTTAAAAATTGAAAGGGTTTTACACCCCTATTGCGTTCCTCCTAAGCAAGAAAAAGAGGACAATGATCAGAATCCTCTTTGCATTCGGCTTTTAAACTAGTGGACGGAAACAGCGCGAAACACTCTGTGTCCATGAAGGCACGATCAATTCTGCTCGCCGGACGATAATTCCCCCAAGTAAATCTTCGCCTCTACAACTCAACCTCACAAAGAGCGAGGGAAAAGATCATGTCATCCAATGCCGCTGCTCCCATACGAGTAATGACACCATTTAACCTCTCATCCAGCTTTAATATTTCATTAAAGTCACCGATAATAATTCTTGGGCAAGAATAAACACTCAACACAACCTTTAGTTCCTCCCAGACTGAAATTTTGTCATCTGCTAATGTAGGGCCATAGACACCACATAACAAAAGTTGCTGTCTACCATTAATCTCTCCCCTCAATCATGAGCCAATTCCTCCCAATCTGCTTGCTTACACACCTGAAGGACGAATCATCCCACAAGACGGCTAAGCCTCCGAAGTTACCAACTACTAGGGCATCAATCATACCGAAGGATCCTCTACCCCACATAGAGGCATAATCCAAATAAGACAAAGCGTCACACTTAGTTTCACATAACAGCAGAAGATTTATAAATTTTTTCGCCACCAGCTCCTTGATTTGAAGGCACTTGTTTGCCGCACCACACCCATCGAACATTCCAGGAAAAAATACTGATTATAAGAAAAATCTAAGCACAAAACACCCCCACATCACCCCAGAATAGTACTCGTATAGCAGCCCTAGAATTCACCCAATCGAAACCTTCCTTCTGAACTAACTCACAAACAGAACTTTCAACCTCCAAACTGCTGCCAGCAACCTCCAAACCAACCATACTGCCCAATTCTATAGTTTTTTTCACCTCATCTACCGTGAAAGAGATAGGGGGCATGACACTCCTTTCCTCCAGCTGCACTCTCGCGTTACCATTTTCAATATCAGCATCTTAGATAGAGCTATCCCCGGTCTGAAGTGATTTTATACTTCTTTTCTTAGAGATTTTCTTAAATATCCTGAGCCTACCCTTTCTATTCACCTCAGCTTTAAGAAGGAGCCTGGCGAGGCGGCACTCCAGTAGCCGCATGTTTCGGGATGGAAGGACCTCCACAAATTCAGACACTCTTGAGGGAGCACTACTGCACCCCAAGTTAAGAGACACACGCTTCCTAACTTCATGCCCACCGCTATTAAAAGTGAAATCACTATCCACGGCATGCCAGCTCTACCTGTAGAGACTGACCCGCTCTGAACTAGCACATGAGTCCCCCCTTTTTGAAACCCGAACTCTTTTCTTGAACCACACCTCTCATATTAGAAGGAGCTGAGACACACCTCTTCGCTTTCATAATCAAGCGGGGAAGGATACGCGGCGGCAATCCATGGCAACTACGAATCCTCGACACAAACATCCCTTCCTTCGAGTGATTATCACCAACCTGCACACAAGGCACTGAACCCCCAACCTTTCTAATCACTTCATCTCCAGAAGACCCCCTAACCTCAACTGAATTGCAGGGAATGGCAGGATGACCAACCGCCACTTCAAGGTTCCTCCTCCCCGGCAAAGGATCAGACATCGCCACACTATGATCACCGTTGGGAACTCTAGGCGACTACTTACCAACCGGCCCAGCCTCTACATGAGCATACAACTGCGCTTCCATGACCGAGATATCAAAAGATTTAGCAGTGATTCTCGCCGAGAAGGTTCTAGCAATGGGGTCTTTATACGTGGTTAGAACCTGCACTCTCGCAACATCCAATGCACACCACTAGACAAACCATTATGCAACTTAACAAAGCTTCCGAACCGTAGTGCAATTTTCCTAAAGAAATCCTCACACCAAACATGAGGAGGAGTCCCAGAAACATTTAACCAACTCAGACGATGGACGGCATGGTCACCCTCTTCCCACTCTCTGAACAAATCAAAGAACTCAAAACCACTAGAATTAACCACCCCCACACAAGCAACCATTTCCTTTCTGGAAGAAAAGGGAACCAAAACATAACTACCCCCTAGACTCTTTGCCCCCAAACACGACTTAGACAAAGCAGAAAGAATACCAGAGACATCATAGAAATCAATCCCGGCCCTCAATACTCCAAAGGCACAAGCATTAAGATATTTAAAACACTCCTAAGTTGGGTCAAAGTCAAAGGAAGGTTTATGCACAAGAACTGACTTACCAGGGGGGTCGCTTGTCAACAAGCAAAGCCGGTGCTTTCTGGACAAGATGAGGGACACATAACCCACCTTCGAAGGAGGGGAATATATTTTTTAACAAATATGGCATTACATATAGGGTTATGTGCCCTCATACGAATGCACGAAATGGTGTGAACGCAAGCATAGGCCCATTGTAAAGACTAGCTTAACCCCTGTTACAATTCCGTTCCAATATTGGCATTATGCCTAAACGGTTGTTTATCTAATTAATCAAATGCCAACAAAATTATATGTCTCCTTGTGAAATATTGTTTCTTGTGTGTATTCACTTGTCTAGGTTGCCCTCCTCATTTGTGTCCTTATAACAAACACAAACTTGAGTATTGGTCGTGCCCTACTATTCTTGGATTATAGTTACATGCACAAAGGGTATAGGTGTCTCAATGATCAAACTAAGCATATGTATACTACATATCATGTTGCATTCTTTGAAAATGTTTTTTTCCTTTTTCCGCATTACCTACTCCAATTCAACATTCTAATTCATCTCACCGTTGAATTTTTTTATATACATTGTTTTCATATCTCATAAAAAAATTCATAGTGTCGAACAATGTCTATTATGACTAAATTAGCTTGGTGAAGTTAAAAACTGTTCGTGGATGGATATGTTTTATAACTGCAACAATCGACAAAACTTTCTCAATAATATCCAATCATGTTAGGCCATCTTTGTAAAAATTAATTACTAGTTGTATTCTTGCCAATCCAACCACGAAAGATGAAAGAAAAAAATTGAGCATAGCAGAAGTTGAGGAGGCTTTGAAACTTCTAAATTAAGTGCCTTCATATGACATATATACACAAGGTAAAACAATTAAATTGTCCTAACTTCAGGCAGCATAAGATACAAGCAGGGGATTTTTAGTACCTTATTATTGATTTTGTACAAATCACATATCTTGAATTTTTTTTTTCTACCAATTATATGGACGGAGTATTTAAATATATACTAATCATATGCCTTGGGCAATTATGCCGTGACAACATATGAGTGGTATGAGTGGTGTTACATAGATTTCAAAGTATAAAAATAGTGGGACCCATCTTTCAAAATCCACTTGGCACCACTATATGCTGCCACATGATATCTTTGTCTACGCAACTGCTCGAGGCATAAGATTGGTATACATATTAATACACGAGGTATATAATTGGTGAAAAAAAAGTTCGGAATACAGACGATTGCTACAAATTAAAAACTTTGGGTACTAAAACCACCAAAAAACCCAAATACAAGCATTAGAGCATTTTCAGATGAGTCTATATATCCTGTTTCTGCAATACTTCTCAGTTACAAATCTGCCTTTATTTGTTTGTTTCAGTATCTTGTTAAGGTGTTTCTTTTGTTTGGTTTGTAACTACGGGAGGCCTATAGTCATTACGGTGCTTCACCAGTTACTCCCTCCCCTTGGGTATTATTAAGTCTGTATCTATGCTATCTTAATCATCTAAACTTATGTTTCGGGGGAAAAAAAAAAAAATTCCGGGTGAGAGAACAATATTATTCTGGTATCATTCTTTAAACAAAAATCTAAGGGATCAGTTGACCTTGATAAAGTAGATTGACTTCTTGTGCTGCAATGCCAAGAGCCGAAGTCGGTGGCAACTAGTAGTACCATGCATGCATCTCCATGCTCTTAATTCAGAGATGAGCGCTTAGATTTAATCTCAAGCTTATGGTGTTGGTATTTAATATTGATGGAATCATGCTCTTCTCTTGTTCATCTTGTTCGAGAAGAATGATTAATTTTGTGGAAGCTGACATTGTCAAATTCTAAGCACAGCTCCAATCGATGCAAAACAGGAGGCAACTCGGCCCACGTTCATGCGTTAAATGAAGCGGCGCTTAGATTGGATCTGCATAAACACAAACATGTAATAACTTTAAAATATGGACACAGAGTCAGCCATTCTTGGAAGGTTAACTTGCTTAATCCATATATATAGCAGCAAGGCAGTGTTTCTTGCTACCCCTGAGCAATTGCTTCTTGTCTTCCAAAGTAGTAAAGTCTCCCCTAGCTATCAATAAAAAGAGAAGCATGGAGACAATAGGTAGACCTTCCGCTCTTGCAATTCTGCTGCTGCTAGCCTTTGTTTCTGGAATTGCACAAGCAGCCACATATTTTCCATGCCCGGTAGGAACCCGCTGCCATTATAGACCTGTGTTCTGCCCATCCCAATGCCCCTCCACCACTGCCGACCCTTACAATCCCAAACAAAAAGTTTGTTCTTTCGACTGTAACTCACCAAAATGCGAGGCTCGCTGCACCAGTAAGATACTACCAATATATATACTTGTATTCTTCATTTTGTGTATTGGATGTTTGTTTTCTTGCTATACATTTACATATATTTTGCTTGTGGAAGCTAATGCAGACAAGCATTGACCATTTTGTGCAGACCCCAAGGCGAAATGTGACACCCCAGGATCAGCATGCCATGATCCCCGTTTCATTGGCGGTGACGGAGTTGTTTTCTACTTCCATGGAAAGAGCAACGAGCATTTCAGTTTAGTATCAGATGTTGACTTCCACATCAATGGCCGGTTCATAGGGCACAGACCAGCAGGCAGGCCCCGGGACTTCACCTGGATTCAAGCCCTGGGTGTCCTTTTCAACTCCCAAACCTTCTCTATGGAGGCCACCAAGGCAGAAACATGGGATGATGAAGTGGACCATCTCAAGTTCACCTACAACGGGCTTGAATTGGCCGTACCTGAAGGCTTAGGCTCCATCTGGTACTCCCCTGAAGAAGATGTGAAAATAGAGAGAGTTTCGAGCAAGAACAGCGTGACAGTCACCTTCAAGGATAGGGCAGAGATATCGGTTAATGTGGTGCCAATTACCAAGGAAGATGACAGAATCCATAACTACCAGGTACCAGAAAATGATTGCTTTGCCCATCTGGAGGTGCAGTTCAGGTTCTTGAACCTTTCCCCGAAAGTTGAAGGAGTTCTAGGCAGGACTTACAGGCTTGATTTTGAGAACCCAGCAAAGGCTGGTGTGGCAATGCCAGTTTTAGGAGGGGAAGCAAGGTATAGAACCACTTCCCTCTTGTCTGGTAAATGCTTGTCTTGCATTTTCTCTCCTGACAGCGACACAAAACAAGATGCCTCTTCTGTGATGAACTATGGTACCTTGGACTGCACCCGGGGAGCCTCTGCAGGATATGGTATTGTTTGCAGGAAGTAATTAACTCCTGCTTAATTAATTACCAGCAATGTTGTTTTAAGTGTCGGGGCTTACTCAATTCCAGCTGTAAAAGCGGAGTGCTTAGTAGCCATGTCCTCTTTTGCGTTGTAATTTTGCATTTTACGGTGCTTGAACTACAGTTTTGTTGATCCAGCTGTAGTTGTTTATCAATAACTGGTGATATAAACCTCTATGATTTTATTGATGCTCAGGGACATATATAGTTCCTGAATGCTGCAGCTATTACTTTTGGTTTCGCTCCTCTTAATTTGCTTGCAATCAAGAACAGAAAAGTTTCCTCCACAGACGGAAGGGCTTACTTGTGTAGTAGTAGTTGTAGTATTGGAAAGAAAAGTAGCATTCTAATGGACAAACACTGGCCATTGAATCAGAAAGCATCTAAACCTTCTCCTAGTTTTGGGTATAGTTAAGTCAACAGAGAATTAGGACCAAAGATTTCTTCTTTTTATCCTCTTTCTTTTTTAACAGGAAGCAGCATAGTCCCCATTAGGACTTCTTTATGTAATTTGAAGAACACAACATAAGCAACAGACAGAATGGTGCCAGCTCTTCATGCAAGATACTGGCTAGGAAGTACCATTCAACAAATGATTTTCCAAGCACTTGATGAAATGTAAACTAGCTGATAATGTCTTTGTTGGGATCGCATCATCTTCCGCCTGGGACTCATATTCCACAGTCACATCAACTGCAGTCTCCTGCTCTCCAATAGCAGCAGTTAGCTGGAAAATAGTTTTGTAATGGGAAAATTTTCTCACTTCAAGAAACCCTCCTTCAATCACCTGAAGCCCAATCCGATGCAGAGACTCGTCTAAATCTGTAACCTTTTCCTTTTGGTATGTAATTGCTTCCACCTCTAAAAAATTTTGAGACAAAAAAGAACTGGTTCATTGCCATCATCATTGTAAAGGGTCATATAAATGGTAGTAGCTAGGGAAAAGAAGATCAAGTGGCATACTCACACTCACCAGATCCAAATGTGAAGAGAAAGATTGAGCCAAGACCACCATCTCCTTCAATCACCTTAGCATCCTTCACTAGATTTGGCATCAACTTTGGAAGCATAACTTTCAAATCCTTAGATAAGGCATGCCACAGGATGTCAAGCCCAACGCCAACAGTTACGTTTGCTGCTTTCACTTCCTTCTTCATTTGCTTTTAGTTGTACAAATCTTTTAAATTAAGGCTTTGCAAGTGTTTGAGGAAGAGTCAGAGAGAACAAAATGTAATTTTATAAGAGGCGTACAGGAGTAGTCTGTGGTCGAAAATGGACACATTTGCGTTTATGGCATCTTGTCATGAGCGAAGGCTTAAAAGATGCCTTTTGCATTCTCTAATTTGGGGAATTTACAATCTCGAGAGACGGGCTTAGTATCTCTTGGAGATATGGGTGGGAAATGGGCATATTTGCGTTTATGGCTTCTTTTAATGGGCCAATGCTAATTGCATTAATTTGATTGGGCTTAATGATATAATATAATCCTAATCATCTTCACTCACCAATCCATCATCCAAAATCTTGGCTTCCATGTTCATCTTTCCCTTTTACATTCTATTTTTCTCATGTCTTTGACCTCCATATATCCAAAATGATTTTGGTTTTTTCCTCCTACCATTATCTTCCTTTCCCATTATCTCATGAGCTTTAGTTCCTCCTTGGTGAGGATTAATCTTAGTTTTTGAGTTTAAGTTAGTAGGAGATTAAATTCTTCGAGGCCGATTTGGTCTAGTACGTTAGGCGGGTTGTTTCCTTGTTAGGCTTCCTTCAACCCTCCTTTCGAGTAGCTTCCACTATTAATGGCTATGGTGGAAAGTGCAGTGGCAGCAACGGCAACAGCGGTGGTGCTGGTGGTGGCGACAGTGAAGAGGATGGCGATGATGAAGGAGATAGATTCGATCCGGTCTGTTGGATCAGGTTGGATCTCGGTTATTTCCACTGGCTGAGATGGAGCAAAGATTCCAAGTGCAGGTCTTTACCCTTTGTTGAAGTGTCGCTGGTTAGACACATTGGAGCAACAACTAGTATTAGTTGTTGTGAGGGTTGTGCATCCTGCATTATCAGAACCCTCTTCATGAGGACCATTTCCCTATCCATTCACTTCCAACCAATGGTGTTACCTTGTACCTGGTGCAGATTATCAGGTGGTGGGCTCTTTGCCCTCCCTTTCAGCCCTTATCTGTTATTTTATGTTTAAGAATTTATGTAATGTCTTATGTTAAAGTTATTTTTCAGTATCTTCTAGATGTTTTAGTGGCCCTAACTATTGTAATTTATATTAGTTGTGTTAACACAAGACTGTATGTCTTATTATTGTATCTGTTTGGTTTATAAATGAAATTTTATGTTTCTCGAAAAAAAAAATTGAAAACGAGAGTATTGGGGCAAATTTATGTTTGAGTTTTGAATTTATTTAGGAAGAAAATGACGTCATTTCAAGGAGATAATGGAGGAAAAAAAAAAAGGAAGTTGGCCAGTTGACGACCATGAAAATCGGGTACGTTTCACACAGTTGTTCAAAAACCTTGAAAATCGGCCCATTTTCAACGGTCATTTCCACAAATGGCTTTTTTCCCTCAATCGGGCCGGTCTCGCCAGTAAGCCGATTAACTGGATCTAATTGATTAGCCCAATTTTAATAACATTGATAAATTCTGGCCCTGGTATGAAGAACAAAATTAGTTGAGATATAATAATATATATACACAGACATGTATATATTAGATATATATCTATTTCTATATATGTGTGTGTATATATATATATATATATATAAAGGGTGAGAGAGTGGGGCATGTGGTTAAAGTAAATTTAGGGTGTTATTCTTAGAGGAATTAATGTCACGTTTCATCCCTATGTTGTCCCCTCGAATTGAAATTCATCATTGTGTTGAGTTTTGATTGGTTTTGATCCCTCAGTTGGTCAATTTTTTAAGGTTTTAGTCATTTTTACCTATTTTACCCCTAAATTCAGCACTTTACTATTCAAACCAGTTTACCTACCCAAAATTTGACCCAACTAACCGACCCAATCCGGAACCCCATTAAAAAATCTCCAATAAATATATAACTCTACCTCCCAATATCAAAATTTTGGAAATCATTAAAAAAAGTACAAAAAAATTTAAATTTTTTTAAAAATAAAAAATCATAAAGTAAATTATTTTTTAGTTTAAATTTTTTTAAAAAATATAATTTTTTCTGGACGTGTGGAGAAGAAAGGAGGGAAAAAAGAAAAAAGAACAAAAGTAGATAAAAAAATTTAAATTTTTGAATTTTTAAATTAAAAAATAATCTAAATTATGATTTTTAATTTTTTAAAATTTTAAAAATAATTTTTATTTTTTATAATTTTTAAATTTTTGATTTTGAGGGGGAAGGAGGAGGAGGACAAGAAGAAGAAAGAAAAAAATAAAAAACAGAAAAAAAACATGTGGAGAAGAAAGGTTTAAATTTTTAAATTTTTTAAATTTAAAAATAATTTGATTTATGATTTTTTTATTTTTAAAAAATTTTTAAAAAATAATTTGTATCTTTTTATGATTTAAAAATTTTTGATGTTGGGAGGTAGAGTTATTTGTTTATTGGAGATTTTTGAATAGGGTTCCGGGTTAGGTCGGTTAGTTGGGTCAAATTTCAGGTGGGTAAACTGGTTTGAACAGTAAAATGCTGAATGAAGGGGTAAAATCGGTAAAAAGGACTAAAACCTTAAAAAAGGAATAAAGTATTTTTTCATCCTTGTATTAGACCTTAAAGTTGGAAGTCATCCCTCTATTAGATTTTGGCTTATTTCAATCCCTCTATTTGTGAATTTTGTCTTATCTTCATCCTTGTATTCGCCTTTTTGGCCTATTTAGAGGGATGAAAACAAGCCAAAACCCATGGACTGAAGGATAAAAACAGACCAAAACCAATACAAAGATGGCTTTCAACTTTATGGTCTAACACAAGGATGAAAAAAGACTTTAATCCCCTTAAAAAATTGACCAACTGATGGATCAAAACCAATCAAAACTCAACGCAAGGATGAATTTCAATTCGAGGAGGCAACACAGGGATGAAACGTGACATTAATCCATTTTTAGAGTTGTAAAAGAGTTAAGCTACTAGCAAGCTATTCGGGATTTACTCGGTGAATATCCAAACTCGACTCGTATTTATCGAGCTCGAGCCGAACTTGAAGAACTTTCGAATCGAGCTCGAGCTGAATAATATTCAGCTCGTAAAGCTCACAAGACTTATTGAGCTTTCCTACTATTACAAAGGCATACACATCCATGAAATTGAAACATGTAATTGACTTAGACCTATCACGAATAATTTGGGCCATGAGTTTCTTAAACCCGATTAAGGCATTTAAAAATTGAAATTAAAATAAATCAAAACCAAATAACCTAATGGCTCATTGGTGGATGCCGAAAACTATAAACAAAAAATTGCCCAAACACCATTTATGGTTGGTCCAAGTGGTAAGCAACTTAGTTTTATATCTAGCAATTTGTGTTGTCATATCGGATTCGTGTCGTGTTCTAATTCTTCATCCTGACCCAACCCATTTAATAATCGTGTCTTGTCGTGTCGTGTCCAACCCATTTATTATTGTGTCGGGTTGATCCGTGGTTACCTATTAAGTCTAACAAGCCTAAAAATCAATTTGAAATTTTCTATTTTACACATGTCGTATTTTTTAGGCAAATAGGCGTATAATTATATTTTCTCACGTATTAAATAAATTATAAATTGTAGAACTATAATGTAATAATATTTTAAAGCATTTACAAATTTTTTTTGGATAATTTTAATAATTTAGACCTTCAATATTAAATAAGTCTTATATTAAATTGTGCGACCTGGCCCGTATCTGGATTAGAACCAAAAAAAAAAATCGCCCAAACCAGAGTCTCAAAGTCTCTGCAACCATTGCTTTTTTTTTTGTTACTTCCTCCACCAGATTTTCCCCCTTACACCTTTTGCTTCTCCAACCTGGTTCTCCTCTGATGGGAAAAACCAATTCAACATGCCACAATTAACCGGAATCAAATGCGCAACAAAGTAACCCAATTAAATACTTTTCCCTCTTTGTGCTACCAAAATGAGATATCAACAACCAAACAAAGAGATGCCAACAACCAAAACAACATAAGCAAAACACCAAATATACGTGGAAAACTCCCAAGGCGGGATAAAAACTACGGGACCGAAGTCTGTCAACTTCTATTTTGTCAAATCAATAATGGGTTTACAACCAAAGTTCCTCCCTAGATAAAACTAGAACCTAACACAATAGTGGCAGTATTAAGATTAACAATCTTGACTCCAACAACATACTCATCACAATATAAATAGATTCCAAGCAATAATTAGAAGAGCAGTGGGTAAACTTCACCAAATGGGCATAACAAAAATACCCAGAAACATCAAGCTTTATGATGATCCGCTCTGTTCACCTTGTAGAGCTTGATGAGTAGATTAACATATTTAAATTTCATCTAAATTGAGTTTCATTTATCATTCTCTCTACTACACCATTGTGCTTCGTTGTTTTGGGAGATATCTTCACAAGCATGATTGATACAACAAAAACCTTACAACTAACTAGAATCACCTCCGGATCAATCAGAAGTCACTGACCTCAATTTCAAATCAAACTGGATTGATCGTGTAGAAACCTTTCACCTTCTAACCAACAAGGATTAGACAACAAAGCAGTAACAACACAAAGAAAGATTTTGTGTAGCAACCCTTCACCTCCTAAACAGCAAGGAATAGGCGACAAAGCAGTTAGAAACACAAGAAATATGAATAAACACCACAAACAAGAATACTTGATAAGTAAATTTTAATCCCTAAAGTAAACCCAAGAGAATTGCTCTCCCAAGATTGAAAACCTCAATCAAAAATTTTATTCACTTAATAATCAATTGTATCAAAATTTAGCTAATAGAGAAGCTATTTATACTAACCGTAACAAAGCTAATAAAGTTGGCAATACTAAGGACCAAAGACAAATTGAACTTGACTTCTAAGTCTAACCCTAATGCCAATTTCTAACCACCTTTAATGAACTAGCTTTTAATTTAATCCAACAACATATTGGACTTAATTAAATCCAACAAATTATAACCCAACTAAATAAACTAAAGCCCACAAATAAATAACCCAAATAATAGTTATTGATCCAAGCTGAAATTACCAACTAAGTAATAATAAAATTCAGCTAATCTTAAATAATAAAACAAAATAAATCGACATGGCCCACTAAATAATAAAATAGAAGTCGAATGGGCCCCACTAATGCTTGATCTCGATTACTCTTCCAAAGACAACAAATAGATAGGCTTTTCCTTCTGCTCCTCTCCAAGCTTGATTACATGTTCATCTTGAAGCTCTTTGTTAATCAAAGCTTGGATGTGTTGGATCAACTGGTTCCTCAACATCCTTGACCTAACTCTTATAATTGGATCTTGAGGCATCACCATGGCACCATCATCCTTTCTAATGGTGCTTGAAGCTTGCTTGAATGCATCAATGATGCCATAAGAGTTGCAACACTCTTTAAACGGATCCCTGGTATTCACCATCATTTTTCACTTTAACGGCCTTCAACTTCATCCCAGTTTCTCTCTCAATACTGGCATGGAACTTCTTAAAGATATCAAGCACTTGATCTTTGCTCTTTAACACAAAAGCCCTCACTTTTCTAGAATGGTCATTAATAAAGGTCCCAAAATACAAAGCACCACCATTGGATATATCACTTATGAAACAAACATCAGTATGAAGTAAATTAAGAGAATTTCTTTTTCTAAATGGAGGAAAAATATGAAAAGACACTCTATATTACTTGCCAACTAAACAATGAGTGAAAGATTTAGATAAGGTACCTGACAAGATTGGCAAGAACTCTTCCTTTACAAGCAATTGTAGGCCATTCTCAATCAAATGCCCAAGTCTCTTATGCCACAACTCCATAGAGACTTCATGCTCAACGACATTGACTTCATCATAGCAAGGCATTGCTTGAGTCTAGTAGAAAGTATTCTCCTTTTTTCCTTTTGCGAAGACAATTGCATATTTTCCCCTCATCATCGAGAATGTCAGTGGAGATAAAATTTAATCAAAGATCTGAAACATGTCTCACATCCTTGAGTAGCAATTTGAATCCGAAATTGGTTTCTAGACAAATATCACTGCCTCCAACAATTCGAGCATCAGACTTGTTAACCATCTTTATTAAGCCAAAGTCACCACTCTTGTAGGTATTAAAGAACTCTCTACAAGGTGTGATGTGTCGGGAAGCACCACTATTTAAAATCCATGTACAATCCTATTGCACCATATTAATGCTCTTCTCCTCATATAGAAAGAAGGAATCATTATTGGACTTAATTGCCACTACACTTGAATCTTCTTTAGCAACCTTCTTGCCTTCACCCGTTTCTTAATCTCTCTTGAAGCTTCTACAATCTCTTTGGATATGCCCCGGCTTATCAAAGTAGTAGCATCTAATCTCATTTCTGAATTTGGAACTTCCTCTAGGCTTCCACTTTTTCTTCTTGTCACGAGACTTGGAATTATTTTTTTCCTTGCGGTTTTCTAGCTCCTCCCCATGTTTTCTGTAACAAGGACCTTTGACTCAGTGGACTTAACCCTCAGTTCTTTCCTCCTAGAAGCTCCATTCATCACACTATCCTTCACTGCATCTAAAGTAAGCTTCACAGCACGAGTAGAATTACTAAGAGATACTATCAAAGTCTTCCAACTTTCTGGTAAAGAACTCAACAAGAACAATACTTGCACTTCATCATCTAGATTTATCCCCAAAGTAGTCAAGTGATTCAAGATCCCTTGGGAGTTGTAAGTGCTTTTACATATCATGTCCATCTGAATACTTCAGCTTCAAAAATATTCTAATCATAATGGCCTGGATATGCGCACTCCACTTCTCAAACAAATCTTCCAACTTCTTCTACAACTCATAAGCATCTGTATTTTTGTTAACATGATGAACCACACTGACATCAATTCATTTCCGGATATTAGCAATGGTCTTCCTATTCAAAGATTTCCTCTCCTTGTCACTTATACTTGTAGCTTTTTGGCTTTCAGACTCATTAGGCCCAGATAAGTCATTGCAGCATAAATAATCTTCCATATACATCTTTCATACACTATAATTCGATGAAGGGATTTTTATCAAGCTAGCCTTGCCCTCCATTTTGATATGCATAAGAAACCAAAAACAATAAACCTGGCTCCACTACCAATTTGATGGGAAAAAACCAATTCAACACACCACAATTAACCGGAATAAAATGCGCAGCGAAACAAGCCAATTAAATACTTTCGCCTCTTTTTGCTACCAAAATGAGATATCAATAGCCAAGCACAGAGATCCTAGCAACAAAGACAACACAAGCACAATACCGAATATATGTGGAAAACCTCTAAGACGGGATAAAAACTACGGGACCGAAGTCTATCAATTTCCACTATGTCAAATCAATAATGGGTTTACAACCAAAGTTCCTCCCTAGATAAAACTAGAGCCTGACACAATAGAGGCAACATCACGATTAACAATCTTGGCTCCAACAACATATTCATCACTATAAAAGTGGATTTCGAGGAACAAATAGAAGAGAAGTGGATATATCTCACCAAATAGGTATAACACAAATACCCATAAACATGGAGTTTCACTACGATCTGCTCCGTTCACCTTGTAAAGCTTGATGAGTGGATTTAACATACTTAAATTTTATCTTAATCTGGTTTCAATTTCCATTCGATTTAGGCTTGAAAGAACAAAGAGAACACCCCTCTTTTCTTTCTACTCCACCCATCAACAACCCCTTTTCTTCTCCACCTCTCTGAGGCTTCATTATGTTTTACCCTTTTAAATTTTTTGTTCAAATTTCAATAACCTCCTGAAAGAAAAATCCGTTTTTGACCCCCTAAATTTTATTATTCTACAATTCAACTCTTTGTTTGGACCGATTCTGTTTTCTAACTAAAACAAAGCTCATGGATATTGAACACGTGGACTTTTTGGAACCATTGGTTCGTCCAAATTATTCTCTCTAAATACACAAACAAAACCAAAAATACTTACTTATTTTTTCTTCTTCTTTTTTCTTTCTTTATCCACTCATTTTCCTTTTTTTTTTTAATCAAGCTCCCTGGCTATTCTCTTTCTATCTCGGCACCCTATCCTGCATCTCTCTTTCTCTTTATCTTTCTCGCAAATAGCCATAGCCACACACATGCTCTTCTTCTTGCTCGCATGTTGTCGCAATCACCAGAGGCACCGCCGCTGCTCTCTTTCGTCTTTCTCTTTCTTTGTCACAGCTGTTGTACTCGATCAATGGGTTTCAAACTCTGGTGAAAGGAGCAAACATTAGAGCCCATTGATTGAGCCTAGGCTCGCTCTGGTAGCGATTGTGATGAGGTTGAACTAGCCTGTACATCATGGCCGTGCTGGTGAGGATTGCTTCCCTTCCCCTTCCTTTCCCTTTTTTTATTTCCCTCGGGTTTTGCTCTTTGTTTCTCCTTAATTTCTGGCCTATTTGTTGATCCCTCTATTGTTGGATTACTTAGTTGCATAGTGATCCAACATCAAGCAAACCTTTGGTTTCCCTGATGATGTTTGGCAGATCCTGGCGAGCACTTATTGGTGGTGATAGCCGAAGGAGATGTGGTGGTGTTGCCGAGTTTGGATTTTCTATGGGTAGACTACTGTGACTTTATAAATTCTACATTTTTCTTTTTTCTCAATGATGGTGGCGTTGTTGAATTTGGGTTTCTCAATTACTGTGACTTCATGAATTCTAGAATTTTTTTTCTCAATGATGATGGCGTTGCCATTTGGGTTATTTATCTTCAATCTAGTGTCATCAATGTCGTGGTTCGCTTGTACGCGTTTGATTTATATAGGGATGCCTTTTTATTTAATTTAAATTTTTTTTCTCTTTCCTCTTTTTCTCCAAAAAGAGAATAGAAAAAATTTAAATAGTTAGGATTGTCTTTTTTCATTTCTTATTTTTTAATTTTTTTTGGTTTTTTCTTAAAAATTAATTTGACAAGAGTAATTTTATTAAATAGTTTAGATCATGCCACGTGTCAATCATCTATGTATTCCATTAAATCAACTGACAAAAACCTAAAAATCCTAACAGAAATGTATTAAAATAAGGAATTGTAAAATTTAGGGGGTTAAAAACAAATTTTTTTAGGAGGTTATTGAAGTTTGACCAAAAGTTCAAGAGGTAAAACCTAATGAAGCCCCTCTCTCATCAATTTTGCTGCCACACGTCCAAAAGCCAAAAGGGGTAATAAAATTGGGGGATGAAATTTACTATTGATGGAATAATACAAGCTTGATCAAGGTAATAATACAACCTTGATAGTAGTAATACAACTTTAATGGTAATAATACCACTTTAATAATAATGTGAAAAGGAGAATAATAAACTTAGTTGGAGGGAGATTGAGAAGAGATGTGTATGGAAATGAGAAGAGAGTGAAGTTTATGGTAGGATGTAAGTGTAAGAATGTGAAGGAATGAAGGGGGTATTTATAGTTGAAAATGGGAGGATAAAAACAAATCAGTATGATTAATTTAAAAGGATAAAATTAAAGGGATGTTAGGTAAAGGAAAATGATATCAAGATTAAGACAAATAGAATTATGGAGAGTAATTAGCCAAAGAGATCAATCCAAGTAGAAGTTAGGCGTAGGGATAAAATATTTACTGGAGGTAAATTCGAGTATGGTAGAAATAAATTTTACTGGATGGTAACAATGAAATTCACATAATTTATTTATAACACTCCCCTTGAATGTCATTGCAACTTAGATAGAATACGCTTGCGAAGAACTCCCTCATTAAAAACCTTACCAAGAAAAACTCAGTGGGATAAAAACTTGGTGAAGCAAAAAAGAGTGTAGTCTATATCCCACTCTCCCTAATTTAGGCATCCCTTGATATCTTGAACCCGCCATAGACCAATTTTCTTTATCAAGTTTTCAAAAGTTGTAGTAAGAACTAGTTTTTAAAGAAATTTGCCAGATTGTCTCTTGAACAAATCTTTGATGTATCCTCCCTTCAATTGGACGATGCAGTTAGCATTATCTTCATAAATCATTGTTGGAACATCTTCCTCGCTAACTAATCCATATGAATCTTGAATATGTTGCATCATCGATCTTAGCCAAATACATTCTCGACTAACTTCATATATGGCCACAATTTCTACATTATTTGAAGAGGTAGCAATGATACTTTATTTTATGGTTGCCATGATACTTTATGTATCTGCCTCTGCTTTATCTGGATTAAATAAATGACCTCCTTCTGCAAAACAACTATATTCTCTTTGGACTCACAAAGTTAAAATAATTTCATTTCCATTATACTCCATGATAATGGGATATGTATTTATATATTTCATTATATTCTAATTTAAAGCAAAGTTATATCTTGCTAATAAGTTTATGGTAAAAACTTCAAGCTTTAAGTTACTAGCAAGATAAGTTGCACTGTGTTATAGTACTTCAGGGCCAATCTAATATTTTCCAGATTTTTCATCTCAAGCTTTTTCTTTAAACATAGCACAGTTTTGAAAACCTCTTCAGGAGTTACAATAATATTTAAATTATAAATAAAAATAATAAAAAATTCACATATAGAAGAAAATGCTACCAGCAATATCTAAATCATCAACATAAATAACAATAATAATAAATTCACACCATGGTAGTCAGACCCGCACCAACCCGGCCGGTTCAACCAGGGTAACCGGGGCCTAGAGGCCAGGCCGGTCCAAAAGCCTTCTCGGTTCTTGTAGATTAAAGACCTGTCCAGGTCTGTCCGGTTTGCCTGGTTTTCTGATTTTGGTTGAACGCGGGACGGATTTTGTGGGTTTCCGAGTCCATCAGTTCCTATTTTTTTAATTTAAAATTCTTAAAATTATACCAAGTTATGACATATTAAAATTTAAAAACATTGAACAAAAAAAGTAAGTCGAGTCGAAACAAAACTATACCGTTTTAGGTTCATATATGAATTTATTTTGGGATTGTTCTTAACATTTTAAGCACTTGATTTTTCTCATTTGGATGATCGGATCATTAATTTGAATTGTCTTAGAAGAATTTTTTTTGTCTTTACACCGGTATTCTTACAATTTTTATGACGAATTATATGACCCCCTATTGACCCCCGGTTGGACCCCTCAACCCTTGAGCAATAAGTTAGGCAGGGTCGATGGTCGGGCCAGGTTTAACTACCTTGATTCACACATGTACCGATTAAATAAACACATAGAGCATATATGCAAGAATGATTATAATACATATACCCAGAACGGTTCAAACCATGTAAATATTAATTTAGTTTAATTGAGTATATATCCCGGGAATTAGCTGCTTCAAGCAACTTCAATCCTTCAGAGAATCTCATGTATTAGTCATGACTTATGGATCCATAAAAATAGGCTATAAGAACATCCACTAGATACGTTTCTAGTTTTTCATGTACTGTCATACTTATCAAATACCGAAAAATAATTGCATCCACCACTGGGGAATATGTCTCCTAATAATCAAATACCAGGTCGTTGGGTAAAATCTTGTGCGACAAGCTGTGCTTTATACTTTTTCATTTTCTTCAATTCTTTTTCGCACAAATACTCATTTATAACCGATCGATTTTACACCACTGTTGTAAGGACTTTAGGTTCGAAAACTTCTCGCTCATAAGTGAGTCTAACTCAGCCTTAGTTGCATCTCTTAATTTTGGCCAATCGTTATGCGCCTACATTCATTAACAGATGTAGGTTCATGATCCTCAATTTATTCCGTAATATTTAGCGCTATATTATGTGAAAAATTTCATCAACAGTTATTTCATGTTGGTTCCATCTTGTTCCTGACATAGTATAATTAATCGAGATCTCATCTTTTTTCATTTATTTCAAGTACCTGAGTTACTTCTGGAACTTTATCAATTATGTCAGGAACCTCTTCTGGAGGATTTTCCTCTTCCTGATGATTTTTAATTTGAACATCTACTGGAGGTCTTATTTTTTCGCTCGGACCATGTTATATCTTTACTCTTTTTCTTTGTCGAGAATTTTTTTCTTTGGAACCGAGTGGACTTTCACACTTCTGGCGTGCTTTAGATTCATTTGCATTCTTTGATTATTCTTCAGGAACATCAATTCGAACAGAAGCATTTGCAGTTGGTATATAAGATTTGGTCACTCTATTTGGATCAGTAAGTGCGTCTGGTAATTGATTTACTAAATTTTGTAATTGAATCATCTTTTGAAATTCAGGTTCACACTGGTTTATTTGAGGATCAAAAATAAATATTGATATAGAATTTCAATAATCTCTTGGTTCAACTAGTTATTTTCTCCTCCTGATGTTGGGTAAACATTTTTATCAAAGTGACAATAAGCAAATCTTGTTGTCAATAAATTTTCATTTGTTGGTTTTAATTATTTTGTAACTGATGGAGATTCATATCCAACATATATTCCCAATCTTCTTTGAGGACGCATTTTAATATGTTGTGGTGGAGCAATTGGCGCATATATTACACAATCAAAGGTTCGAAGATGGGAGACATTAGGTTCGTGACCATGAACCAATTTAATGGGAGAGCGCTTATGATAATTTGTAGGCCCGATGTACATAAGTGCTGCTGCATGAAAAAATAGCATGTCCTCAAGGTGTAATGAGGAGTTTACATCTCAACAATAATGGCCTTCCAATCAATTTAAAGCGGTTGATAAACAGTTCTGCTAGACCGTTTTAGGTGTGAACATAAAATACAGGATGTTCAACCATAATTCCAATTGATATACAATAATTATTAAATGCCTTAGAAGTGAATTCACCAACATTATCAAGGTGTATTGTCTTAATAGCATGATTAGGGAAACGTGCTCACAATTTGATTAATTGTGATAATAAGCGTGCAAATGCCAAATTGCATGAAGACAACAAGCACACATGGGACCATTTTGTCGATGCATTAATTAAAATCATAAAATTCCTAATTGGTCTACATAGCAGATGTATAGGTCTGCAGATATCTCCTTGAATTCTTTCCAAAAGTACTGATGATTCTAGGCTAACCTTATCATATGAAGGTCGAATAATTAATTTTCCTTATGAGTAAATGAAAATTCATTGGATTGAAAAAACTTATAGTTTGTTCAATGAATGTCCAAATTAATTTTCAATAATTTTATGCATCACTATTGATCCGAGATGACCCAACCGCTCATGCCAAATAAGAAATCTATGAACCAACTTCGAGTTGGTGCCAGCTTCGGGCTGTGCAAACTATATATTTTAATTACTTCGAAAAATTATTTGCTAGCTTCAGGCTATTGCGTGCCAGCTTCTGGCTGGATATGATAACTTTCAACGACTCTGAATATTTATATAGTACAAGCTAAAAGATAATGCAAGTAATCTTTCCACAATTTGTTTATTACCTACAATAGTAGCCTTTGTAATATACAGATATTCAACATCTCTTTCACTTATTGTTTCAATATAATATTCGTTTGAAAAGAATATTAATAAATTCCTTTGAGATTTGAACAAAATATCCTTTTATTATTGTAAGCAGAAAATTTTTACTCCTCAAGAGTATTATAAAATTCATGCTCTTCCAAAGCGTAAATTCATACTCTTCCAGAGCGTAAATATATATTTTTCTAGAGCATAGTAAAACTTGTGCTCTTCCGGAGCATATTAATCTTCTTCTTCTTCTCTTTTTGAGATTGTGTTATCATATGCTACTTAGAAATAATTTTCTTTTATTAAATACATAATTTGTTAATTTCATTGTCTTAAGGACAAATGCCCGAGTCATTGTTCTTTAAAAATATAGTTTCATATTCATAATAAAAATTTTAACAGATATAACATATTATAAAAATAAATATAAGTTAAAATACAATAAATAAAATGCAATAAAATATAATATATAATAACATAATGAAGGTGAAGATAAAATAAAATTATTTTTTTTGCACTTTTATCTTAAGATATGTAATTGCTTGTACCTTTAGGGAAATCAAGATAAATAAAAATATCTCGAAATCAATCCATCTGGAAGTTGATATCATGGTCTTCATTTTAAATAAAGTTAGTTTCAAAAATATTAGATTTGTCCTTTAGGAATACTTGTTAAATTTCTACCATACGCCTTGCTATATGGCATATTCTTAACCAATGGCCTGTTCACGGCCACGACCAAATTATTATTATAGGCGCATTCACTTCAGCGAATGTAGCAAATTCAATTGGATAGGATTAATGACTTGGCTTTACATTAATATCTTGTTATTTTGTTCAGCCATAAGGAGGCATAAAATTAAAACTGAAAATTTCGTGAAAACTTCGTCACGGTATTGCTACTAGGAGCGCATTTGTTGCATGAAAAGTAAAAATTTCGTGAAACCGTTTCTACAATATTGCTACTGCAGGAGCACATTTAATGCAGAAAAAATAGAAAATATTTTTTTAACATATTAGCATCAGTAATATTTTCTCTATATAATTTCATTTGAGAGTTTATTCGAAACATAGTTTAATTATATTCATGCACATATTTAAAATTTTTCAACCTCAGATGCATATATTGAAAACGAGCTTTTAGAAGAATGACCATCTTCTGACGGTCATCCATTTCTTTTAAATTCTTCCAAAGATTTGCAGAATCTTTGACAATAAGATATTCAGTCTCCAAGCTGTCATAAAGATGATGGCGATGAAAAATTATAGCTTTTGCTTATTTAAACTAGATGTTTTTTTTTTATGGTGTCTCCCAGACCATTAGCATCTAAATACGTTTCAACATCTAGTGCCCATGACAGATTTCTTCCGAAAATGTCAAGGACTTTGAATTCAGGTTTTGTAATGTGTATAATTATAAGAGTAATAATACCAAAAGATATAAATGTGAACACCCAAATTTGACCCATGTTTTCTACTAAAATTAGATTTCGAACATGTTTGAACTTTGGATTAATGAGATGATTTGATCTTAGGTTAAGGCATAGTAAAAATTTAATTTAGTAGAATTAATGTATTTATGTGTTCGAACTCTAGGATTAATGAGATGATTTAATCTTAGGATAAAATATATATTAAGGTTTATTAAACTAAAATATGTTTTATTTCATTATTTGGGCTTTCTTAGTTTCAAGATGATTTATTTTTGGGTTAGGGATAAAGTTAGTGGCCCAAGGTTAATGAAATAAGAAGTGTCCAGAGTTTAATTAAGCCCTTTAACACATTTCTTGGAGGGTAATTTTAGTTTTGATTTTCGTGAAAAATCAGAGTTAAATCATCTCTTGATTGGATTTTGTGTTTTTGGTTTTATTTTGCTCAAAATGGGTGTTAATGTGTAATTAATCAGTTACGTAATGATTTAGAGGAGTAATAATCAAGTAATGGAGTGATTCGGGGTTGATTGGGGGTTGATTACGCGGTAGGATCAAATCAGAGCTGAATGAGGGGGATTGGGGTTCGAAAAAGCAAAGAACGGGTGACACGTAGGGTGACCGGCAGTCCTCTCGTGACGACCGCCGGGTGCCAGCGGACATCCACACATGACCACCGCCCCTGTAGAAGACCGTCGGCCATGGCGATCATCAGGGCCCAGAATCTCCGATTTTTCCAATTTTTGTTTCTAATTCGATCCTACGCGGTTTTGGACTAGATTTTCAGACATAATCTTCACCAATAAGCAGGTCTACGCCCCTAGGCTTCCCAAAAGACTGTAAATAGGACCCCTCAAACACATTTCAAAGGACACGCACATTATTTTTCACATACACACCCATATGCTCGAGTGCTTGGAGAAACTCTACCTCTCTAAGCCTAGAAATCTTTTATAGGTAGAAACTCTGGTAGAATTTCGTGGGAGACACCAGCAGTAGTCCAGTAAGGAGGAATCAAGAAGAGAATCAATCATTGAGCTTCGAAGTGGCAAGAAGGTGGGTGTAGAACACAACCCAATTTAAGGAGCTAGAGGAGGGCTACAAGAGGTAACACTAATCCATTTTTGTGTGATTCTGGCTGATTATATGCTGATGCTTTTGATGATGTAAGTGGCGACTTAGTGCCATATTTAGAACTACGTGGCTTTGACCCTAGTCACTCGGGTATGTAGGTAGTCTCGGTTTCACAACGGAATGGAAGCCAAATCTTCTTCTTCTCCTCTTCTCTTTTATTTTCCACACTTGCACACCTGCACAAGGCACACTTGTACTCTTCAATTTCACAAGGTTTCGACCCAACATGGATGGGCGCCTAACACCTTCCCATCCATGACGAACCCCTGATCCCATGTCTTTGGTTCGCCATGACCGGTTGCCAAAAGGAGTCATTTAAAGGTTTTTCCCAAGTTTTTTCCTTAATAAAATTTGGGTGGTGACTCCAATAACATGGGTTGACCTGAGGAAGAAGGTGAAAGGAATAGGTGAGAAAGCTTAATTAGTTTTGGGTCGGGTCCTCACAGTTGGCGACTCCACTGAGGAAGTAGTGGGTTCAAGAAACCTTGTGCAATCGTTGAGTTTTGTGTGTCTTTTTACTTTTCATCATAAGTGCCTTGCACTTATGATGTGAAACTTCTACCATAAGAGGGCGAGGGAATCCAAGTCCACCACAATGCTCTCTTTAAGCGATGGCGGCTTGAGTGAACCCGTTTCTTGCTGCTTAGCAATGATGGGGATTAATGGGCCTTGGACCTCACGGTTTATCCATTATCACACGTGAGTAGGTCAACCTATTCTCTATCAGCAATCTTTTGGCCCCCAACCAGCTGCATACCCTGAGTATCTCATGTATTATAAATCAATAAGTGGTACGTGCATTTGCATGATTTATTGTTGTGAGTTCAAGTAAATGTGAATAGTTTGCCCCTTATTCTTGCGCAC
Organism: Turnera subulata; assembly: GCA_028386065.3. Taxonomy (NCBI): domain Eukaryota; kingdom Viridiplantae; phylum Streptophyta; class Magnoliopsida; order Malpighiales; family Passifloraceae; genus Turnera; species Turnera subulata. Next base: position 264,329 of record JAKUCV010001738.1, on the reverse strand, counting down.
CCTAAACCCAATGAGATAGTATATGCTGGGAAGCCTGTGGGATACCAAGTTTTTTATCCCCGTACTTCGACTGCTAGGGAAAAATGAGTAAGGACAACAATGTTAAGGCAAATGTGGCTGAGGGATCCATGGACCTGTTGAAAGATCCGAGGGTTAGAGATGCACTGCTGGCTCTACAGAAAGGGAAGATGGTGTCCCTTGGGAGTGATGGGGGACAAGTTTCAAAGCCAGGCCTTGAGAGTAAGGTGGTGGTCATCCAGGACGACGACTCAGTGACGCAAGATTCCAAGGGAGAAGAGGAGAGACTTAAAAGGGTGGAAGAGCTATTGAAGACCATGAAGAGGAAGGAAGATGACTGGAACTTGGATCGCTTGTCCATATTCCCCGGAGCCTGGCTGCCTGAAAAATTCAAAATGCTCGACATTCATAAGTTCAATCGAACGGGATGCCCTACAATCCATCTGAAGATCTATATGAGGATGCTGTAGCCCATGGGGATAGGATCAGAATTGATGGTTCAACTATTCCAAAGGACTTTATCGGGAGCAGCCTTGAAGTGGTTCATGACCTTGGATGAAAGTAAGGTGAGCAAATGGGATGACATCTGTAAGGAGTTCGTAAATCAGTAAAGTTGTAACACCGAAGTGGATGTAACCAAGAGGGATCTTGAGACAACCAAACAAGAGGCCCAGGAAAATTTCTCTGCTATATCTCGAGATGGCGCGGCAAGGCATCATTGATGGTGAATAGACCCACTAAAGAGGACCAAGTGCAGATGGTGATCAAGAACCTCCAACAAGCCTACTATGATTGCATGGTTGGAAACTACTATGCTAACTTGAAAGCACTTATTGGGGCTGGGATACAATTGGAGGATGCTATCAGCTCCGGGAAAATCAAGGCCTCTGCAGATGTCCCTACATCTAAGAGAAGTTTTAATGTAGCTCAAAGAAAGAGGTCTGTTGAGGTGAATCATGTTGCTGTCCAGGCGCCATTGGATCAAAGCCCAAGGATTTCGCCCCTCTCCCTATGTCTTTGGGGAAGATGCTTAAGAAATGTTTGGAGAAGGGCCTGTTACATCCTTTAGACCCAAGGCCCGACTTACCTCTCAGGGGAGACCCCAACAAGTTTTGTGAATTCCATCAGATGGCTGGGCATATTACTGATAATTGCTCCCGACTCTGCCATGAAATCCAGGATATGATAGAAAGGAATGAGATAATCTTACCCAAGAGGCCAAACACCAAGTTGAACCCATTACCCTTGCACGAAGAGATTGATATGGTAGAGGTAGAGCCCGTACCTGAACACGAATGCTTTGTGCTCGACCTCAGTGGATATGTGGATTCAGATAAAGAAGTTGGCGTTATCACCCGATCCAGAAGGGTAGTAAGGAAAACTCCTCTTCGTTTAGATGAACCTGAAGAAACAACGGACCTTGAAGAAGATATGGTGGTTAAGCAACTGAAGAAGAATCAGGCTAATATCTCAATTTGGGGCTTGCTGATGTCCTCTTGTCCACACAGAGAAAAGGTGCTCCAAACCTTGAGCAAAGCCCATGTCCCTATTGGCACTGTGCTTGAGACACTAGCTAACATGATAGCTTCGATGGAAACTGATAATCAATTCTCCTTCTTTGATAAGGACTTGCGCTCGGACAGGGGAATTCATGTTGAGGCATTATACATCACCATCCAAGTCAAAGATAACCAAGTACCTTTGGTACTGATAGACAACGGATCGACACTGAATGTATGTCCTTTAGCTTGTTGGGGTTTGGGACTACAAATTTCTTGCCCTCTCGAACGATGGTGAGAGCATATGATAATGCTCGAAGGGAAGTCTTGGGGATGATAAAATTGAAAGTAGTCATTGGGCCTGCATGTTTCACAGTGGAATTCCAAGTACTACATGTCGCCTCTAGCTTCAACCTACTTCTCGGGAGGCCATGGTTACACCAAGCTCGGGCTATAGCTTCCACTTTGCATCAAATGCTACGTCTTCCCTATCAAGAAGGGACAGTCACAATCAAGGGGGAAGCAGCTTAGAAGAACTTCAAGCTAGTGTTTGGGATTGAAGGGGATGGGGAGGTGACACTATCAGGCTTTGTTTTCGAATCTGTCGGTACCATCTCAACAGATAAGCTTGTCAGTAGACCTCCTTATTACAATCCATTTCGCAATACATCAATTATAGGGATCATGGAGAAGAAGAAGTACTTTTGGATCGTAGGGTTAGGGAAGAGACAACAAGGGATATTGGAAATCACTCAAGTTTCAAAAGCCATACCACCCTTCGGTCTGGGATACACTCCTACCCTAATGGATCTAGAGAGGAAAAAAGAGAAGGACCATGCAAGGGCACTAGCTTGGAAGAAGAAGCGAGATTGGGACTTCCCCATGAATCCCTACTTTCAAGACACTGAATGGCTATTCCATAAAAGAAGGAGAGGACTTCCCCTCTTGTGGATTCTCCGAACCATGGGTATGCAACATCACAAAGATCAAGAAGCCAGGGTTCGAGTGATTTTTCGATTGCTATCCAGAAGAAGTGGAAGATCCGGAAGAAGAAGAAAGAGGTGAAGAAGATGAAGACTTTGGTTGCAAGTATCTCTTTGAGGGGGATGAGGCTATTTGAAGAGATGGACGAATAGTCCACATGGGCTGCCTAGTTGAAAAGTCTGGGGATTTAGTCTAAAAGAAGCGAATAGGCGAGTCGTTGTTATGTTGTTTTTCCAATAAATAAAGACACTCTTTCTTTCATATATGGTCATCTTGGTAATTTCTTAATGCATGCATAATATGTGTGAGTATGATGAGCTAAACAAGATTCCCTAAAAATCTGTGAAAAGTGATCCTAGGACTAATACTAATGAGAGTGACAATATCAACTAAACTCCCAAAAAATTTCAAGACCTAATCCAATGGAGAACGTCAGGCTTCCTCCGTCGCGAAATTACGCAGCCTAGAAGGGAAGGCGAATCAAAAAAAAAAGAAAAAAAAAGAAAAAAGGTTTTAACCGAAATTTTTTTTTGAAGTCTTACGATAAGCGGCCTAAGGAAATGAAGTCAAGTTACAAGACGCATGGAGAAGACCTGAGGACAGGGAATTTTTGGGACTAACCAAGCACATGTAAAAAGAACTACGTGAACCTGATTTCATGAGCTTACTCAAAACAAAATAAAAGAAGAAAAGAAAAAAAAAATTGTTGACAAGCCATGAATACATAAGAAGCCCGAACCGGGCCCGGTTCCATTTATTAAGTAGTAGTCTAGAGATTAACAAAACAGATAAAGGGGAATTTTATTCACTCATTTATTCGCATGCATTATGAATGTAAAGAGATAATTGCTAAGATGGGACTCAATTCTTCTTGTGTTTCTTCCGACTCGACTCGCCCTCCTCATCTTTGCCCTTTTCGATAGAACGTTCAGGAGACTCAAATCCCAGAGGCACAGGTCCTTCCAGAAACACCTCCTTTGAAAGACGCAAAGATCTCTCTGAAGCAGCCACATCTCTCTTCAACCATTCTAAGTATGACATGGAGGGATTAATCTCAAAGTGGCTGGTAGTTGGTTCCTTTAAAGGCAAAGCCAAACTTCCCCTGATAGCTTTCAAGACAACAACCTTCATAGGCCCTGTCACCAGAATTGGAATATTAGATGGAACTGCATGTTCTAAGCCAAACTGCCATAGAACCCTGTTCGGACGATAGTATGTAGATCTTTCTACACCTGGGAGGGTGACCCAATTATTGCACAGGGTACGGATGACTACCTCTTGCATCCCAAGCCACCGACAGAACCAGGTGATTTGTTTAGCTTTGAGGTCCTTCACATAGATGACCCAGTTTCAGATAGTGTTGAAGGAGACTAAATAACCACGACGAAAAAAGTTTGTGGGATCAACCCGAGGTCGTTCAATCAATGTGAGGTGTTCACACAGCCACATCTGTGAGAGAGGAAAGGGTCAACACAATGAAAGTGACGATGGAGAGACAGGGGGAATAAACACATACCTGAAGTAGAAGAGGGAAACCGATCATGGGGGCCATATCCAAGCAATTGAGGGTCTCACCCAATATGATAGGAACAAGAGTCTTTTCATCGTAAGTCAGGCTACTAACGCACCAATTGGCAGGGGACAAACACCAAAAGGTCCTACTAGTAAGAACTCATGTGTCATCACAAGAGCAAGGGCATGATTATGCTCCTCCCTCTAATTGAAGTCTTCCTACCTGGGGTGTTGTTTTGAGCTGCCTAAGAAGTATCAGTCAATGATCTTCGTTAGCTCTAGATGATTGTTTTGATTCAGGAAGGAGTTGACCTGACCTTCTGCTAGAAAGAGGAATATGCTAACTTCTTTCAAGACAACATCACCATGGGAAACCATGGCAACACCCTTTATGAATTTAGCATTCAAGAAGGTGTTGAACTCATCATTAGTGGGACACAACTCTATTTTGTCCTGGCCGAAGCGGAATACACGGCGACTTTTATCCCAGAATTTAGCAGCAACACGAATCAGACTCTCTTCTATCATCACACCACGAAGCTTGAACAATCTAGACAAGCCCAGTAGTGCAAAATCCATACGACATACAAGGGGAACACTCGCCATCCACTTAAGCACCTTAGCATGGAAATCCTCACTCATGGTTTCCCTAGGTGTGTTTGAGATATGTTGTGATGAATTATGGGGGTCTCTGGGTATTCAGGGGTTTATTTATACTGTTTTTGGGTCGGTGGAGTTCGTGAAAACCCTAAAGCCCAAGTCCAAAGACCGAAAAAGAAATTTCAGGGATTCATAACCGCCACTTCCGGCGGTCATGTCGTGAAGATCGCCACTGTCGGCGGTCATCCATGCAAGACCACCGGACGGCAGCGGTCATCCACCCACATGACCGCCCGGTCGATGACCACCTAGAAAATTCCAAAAAAAATCAAGGAAAATTGGAGGGAGGGAAGAAGGGTAGGGGGAGAAAATAAAAAAAAAAAAGAGAAAAAAAGTTATTCCCGTTTATTGGGATCAAACTGTTCACTGAGATAAGGGGCATCTGTTGACTTTTACTCGTATTTGCAATAATAAATATTTTGTATGTGAATAATGTCATGCGTGTGTAACTTATCAGGCCTTAATGGATGTTAGGGGCAAGTCACCCCCACTCTCGATTCTCAAGGGCACGATAAGTCCATCCCTCATTTGAGTCAGGTTGAAACACCCGAAGATAACCGATAGAACTGGGACACACTAAACCCCATCTCCAAAACCATGGCAAGATGCTGGGGGCATCATACCCCACTTTTGGTTTGTATGTCTCAAGGGGCACAACAAACCCATTACCTTCAAACCCAGTTCATTGACATAAGGGGCATGGGATCCAAACAACCTGGCTGTGAGTCAGTACCTTTCTCAAAACCTGTGAGATTAGGAGGGAACCAGAAACACCAAAGATGATCCCAGACACATCCAACCCAAACCTGAGAACCTGGGATACCCAAAAGCGAGGCGACCAGACCATGAGATGACAGCTCTTATCCTTCACCAAGAGATGAGAACCCCAGTCAAAAGAGAGATGAGAGAATCCAGCCAAAGCCAAAGACCCGGTCCTTGCAAAACCAAGTCATGAGAGAGAATCCAGACATAAGAAAATCCAGACATGAGAGAAATCAGATGAGAGTAGACCCAAACATGAGGGAAATCGGAGAGGAACAAACACAGATGACCCAACCATGAGTGAATCCAAACATGAGAGAAAACAGTTGAAAGCCAAGAGCCCAGCCCTTGTAAACCTTGAGAAGAGCCGACCTTGAGACATACGAGCCAGAAGCTGGGAACCCAGTTCTCGAAAACCATGAGATGAGATGATTCCCAACTAAAATGTTGAGTATCCAGTTGACAAAGATGAGATGATTCTTTGCTAACAACTCGATAGATGAGATGATTCTATCGCCTCGAGATAAGATGGTTCCCGAAAATCATAACTTGGGATGAGAAGATTCCCAAATCAAAACCTAGTTGACAAAGACGAGATGATTCTTTGCCAACAACCCGATAGATGAGATGATTCTATCGCTTCGGGATGAGATGATTCCCGAGAACCATAAATCTGGGATGAGATGATTCCCATAAACTGAGGGCCAATCCCTCAAAACCTTCGGGATGAGATGATTCCCAAAGCAAAGCATGGGATGCTCCAACCGTTCGCACATACCACACATCTATCATTCAAATTTGGTTGTTCCTTTCTTACGTTGTTTCGTCCTTAGTCACTAAGGACTCATCAACGAGGGGCATCTGTGAACACCCAAATTTGAACCATGTATTTTCTACTAAAATTGGATTTCGAACATGTATAAACTTAGGATTAATGAGAAGATTTGATCTTAGGTTAAGGCATAGTAAAAATTTAATTTAGTAGAATTAATGTATTTTAGTAATTTAAACCTATATGTGTTCGAATTCTAGGATTAATGAGATGATTTAATCTTAGGATAAAATATATATTAAGGTTTATTAAACTAAAATATGTTTTATTTCATTATTTGGGCTTTCTTAGTTTCAATCCAATTAAGATGAGAAGATTTATTTTTGGGTTAGGGATAAAGTTAGAGGCCCAAGGTTAATGAAATGAGAAGTCCCCAAAGTTTAATAAGCCCATTAACACATTTCTTGAAGGTTAATTTTAGCTCTGATTTTCGTAAAAAATCAGAGTTAAATCATCTCGTGATTAGATTTGTGTTTTTTGTATGATTTTGCTCAAAATGGGTGTTAATGTGTAATCAATCAGTTATGGAATGATTTAGAGGAGTAATAATCAAGTTATGGAGTGATTCTGGGTTGATTACGCGGTAGGATCAAATCAGAGCTGAATTAGGGGGTTGAGGTTCAAAAAAGGAAAGAACGGGTGACACGCGGGGTGACCGGCGGTCCTCTCGCGACGACCGTCGGGTGCCGGCGGACATCCACACATGACCGGCTGGATGACCGCCGGCCATGGCGGTCATCAGGGCCTAAAATCTCCGATTTTCCCGATTTTTATTTCTAATTCGATCCTACGTGGTTTTGGACCAGATTTTCGGGCATAATCTTCACCATTAAGTAGTTCCACGCCCCTCGGCTTCCCAAAACACTATAAATAGGACCCCTCCCACACATTTCAAAGGACATACACATTATTTTTCATATACACACCCATAAGCTTGAGTGCTTGGAGAAACTCTACCTCTCTAAGCCTAGAAATCTTTTATAGGCAGAAACTCTGGTAGAATTTCTTGGGAGACATCAGCAGTAGTCCAGCAAGGAGGAATCAAGAAGAGGATCAATCATTGAGCTTAGAAGTGGCAAGAAGGTGGGTGTAGAACACAACCCAATTCAAGGAGCTAGAGGAGGGCTACAAGAGGTAACACTAATCCCTTTTTGTTTGACTCTGTCTGATTATATGTTGATGCTTTTGATGATGTAACTGGTGACTTAGTGCCATGTTTAGAACTACATGGCTTTGACCCCGGTCACTAGGGTACGTAGGTAGTCTCGGTTTCATAACGGGATGCAAGCCAAATCTTCTTCTTCTCCCCTTCTCTTTTATTTTCCACACTTGCACACCTGCACAAGGCACACTTGTACTCTTCAATTGCACAAGGTTTCGACCCAACATGGATGGGTGCCTAAAACCTTCTCATCTAAGACGAACCCCCGATCCCATGTCTTTGGTTCGCCATGACCGGTTTCCTAAAGGAGTCATTTAAAGGTTTTTCCCAAGTTGTGTCCTTGATAAAATTTGGGTGGCAACTCCAATGACATGTGATTGACCCGAGGAAGAAGGTGATAGGAATAGGTGAGAAGGCTCAATTAGTTTTGGGTCTGGTTCTCACAATAAAATAAATATAAAGAGCAGTGGAACAATAATGATATAGAATATGTAATATATTTATACTTACTCGATAAATCTTTCAGCAATATTGGTAGAATAATAATATAGAACATGTAATATATATACGCTTACTATATACATCTTTCAGCAAAATTAGTAGAATACTAATAAAGAATATGTATATATATATACACACACACATGCTTACTCGATAAATCTTTTAGCAATATTAATAGAATAAGTAACATGTATAGAAATGATGAAAGTAATAATAAGAAAAGTTTTAGAAATAAGTACCTTATTTGTCTAGAGACTCGTGGTGATAATGTGTAATCAAATTGAAGGATGAAATTCACTCTTGATGGAATAATACAAGCTAAATGATAGTAATACAACTTTGATAATAATATGAAAAGGAGAATAATAAACTTAGATGGACGGAGATTGAGAAGAGATGTGTATAGAAATGAGAAGAGAGTGGAGTTTATAGTAGGATGTAAGTGTAAGAATGTGAAGGAATGAAGGGGATATTTGTAGTTAGAAATTGGAGGATAAAAATAAATAAGTATGATTAATTTTGAATAATAAAATCAAAGGATGTTAGGTAAAGGAAGATAATATCAAGATTAGGACAAATAGAATTATAGATGTTAATTAGCCAAAGAAATTAATCCAAAAAAAAGTTAGGTGGAAAGATAAAATATGTACTAGAGATAAATTTGAGTATGATAAAATTAAATTTTATTGGATGATAACAAAAATATTCACATAATTTATTTATAACAAAAGCCACTTCTTTTTTCATATCTTGGTCACGTATGGGACTAAGCAAATGGGTGTTGAGTTTTACGCATTAGCCGAACATTTTTTTTCCAATTCTAAGCCCACAAGTGAACTATGATCGAACCCAACATCCTCGACTTGTCCAATCCTTTTTTTTTATTGTAGACTTGTCCAATTCTAGGATCTTCATTTACGATTTGTTCTTTTTTTTTTTCTCCTACAAACATAGTTCCTTTCCTTCGTATTCTTGTTAGTGTTTGGGATTTTTGGTTGAGTTTTATATTACCGAGCTTAATCAGCTCGAGCTTGGATCTTTTCTAACGAGAACGATCTCGAGTCGAGTTTGGCAATATATACTACTCAACAAAGAGATTCCGTAACCTAATTAATTTTTTTGTAAGTACAACAAAAACACTGCGCCGGCGCGAAAAGGGATAAACACCTTTTTGGGTCCTCGGGTTTCACGTTTGTCCCGTTTCTATACCCGCGAGTTTTCCTGTCCCTTTTATGTACCCCGAGTTTAGGATTTTGGCCCTTTTCTGTACCTCGGGCAGCCCGACTGATGACGTGGCCAGTTGCCCGGGCAGACCTGGCACGTGTCAATCTCTCATTGGACCACATCAGCAAAAAAGTGGGGCCCACCATACCCTACCGATTTTTATTTTCCGAAAAATAAAAAATTCGTTTTCCTGTATTTAAAATCCCTTACCGGCTGGTTGACCCGATTTTATTTCCGGTTTGTACAATACGGTCTGAGTTAGAAAAAAACCAACCCAAACAATTAAATTCCCGATTTTATTCCCACATTTCCTATCCTTTTCTTTTTTTTTTTCTTTTTTTGCCTTTTTTCTCTCTTTTATGTTACACCCAATTTTATTCCCCCCTTTATTTTTATTTTTTTATTTTTTTTAATTTTTAATGTTTTTTCTCCTCCCGATTTTATTCCCCCTTTCTTATTCTTTTTTTTGTCTTTTTTTCTCTCTTTTTTTTCCTCTCTTCTTCCTCCATCTACACTGCAGCCTGTAGATGCTCCCACTGGAGCCTCCACCGCCGCTGCCGAAGCACAGCCGCCACGACGGCTGCAGTGTCTACCAGCGCAGCTGCCACGAAGGCTGCCGTACCGACAGAAAACACTAGGCGCGACCAGATCGGAGAAGCGAGTACAAGGCCCGCTTCCGCTTGCTCCGATCCTGCCGCCGCATGGCCCGTCGCTGCGATCTGGAGAGGATGCCGCTGGAGGCAACGACTGATGCCTCCCCTGCTCGGCTCTGGTCGCCAACATGGACCGTCGCTCAGCCACCCACCGGCCACGCACCCGTTTACGAAAACCACACACGCCGCCACGCGAGAACACGAGCACATAACCCAGCTCACGTCACTGCTCCTCGTCACAAACCGCCCCCTGCAAAACAATCCCAAAACAAACACAAGTCGCCGGAGGAGACGACCACAGTCATCAACCTGCACCGGCCGAAGCTGTTACAGCGACAAACGGCCACCATGAGCCACAGCCCACCGAGACGCAACACAAAAGACACACTGGTTCATGAAATTCACATGGCTCATGCCATTAATTGTTCTCACACAATTAATTGGTTCTGCAATGGGTTCATGAATTCGTTTTAACACAAAGAAACAAATTTGTTTTTGTGAGTAAAGAAGGAGGGGAAAGGAAGAGAGTTGAGAGGTGAGTGGGGAGGAAGAAGAGGAAAAAAAGACAAAAAATAAAACAAAAAAAAAGAAAAAGATAGGAAATGGGGGAATAAAATCGGGAATTTAATTGTTTGGGTTGGTTTTTTTCTAACTCAGACCGTATTGTACAAACCGGAAATAAAATCGGGTCAACCAGCCGGTAAGGGATTTTAAAAATAGGAAAACGAATTTTTGATTTTTCGGAAAATAAAAAACGGTTGGGTAAGGTGGGCCCCACTTTTTGATGATGTGGTCCCATGAGAGAGTGACACGTGTCAGGTCTGCCCGGGCAACTGGCCACGTCATCGCTCGGGCTGCCCGAGGTACAGAAAAGGGACAAACTTATAAACTCGGGTTACACAAAAGGGACAGAAAAACTCCCGGGTATACAAACGGGACAAACGCATAACTCAGCGGCCCAAAAAGGTGCTTAACCCGGCGCGAAAACCTTACTCCTGAAGAGTTGGAAAGTGCTTCCGTTGATTGCCAATTCCGGTAAGTTTTTCGTTTCAATTTATTTTATTACTTTTTTTTCCTTTTTGGTTAAATCATCGAATGAATGAATACGATAAAGCCATTGATTGCTGAGACATAGGTTCTCCAAGATGTTTGTATATGGTCAACCAGCCAGTTTCTGTACAGCGCACATGGCTATTCAGGGTATTACTTTTCTAAGATTGAGGGCAATGCTTGCTTAGGCTTTTGTATATATCACCACTCCGGCTAAAAGACCTATCTTCAAGTTTAGGTGCATGATCTTATCCTGAAGCTTTGATGGGCAAGACACTATCAAGGTTTGATGGTTTTTTGTATGTCTCAGGCTACTACGAGGGAATCACCTTTTTGGATTAGAGTGAAAGACCCGCGTAAGAAGTGCTAATTTGCCCCAGGAATTCTCCCTGCTCCTTTTTTTTTTCCTTTTTTTTCTTTTACATGAATCAACAGATTTCACCATTGTTACCAAGCCAAAAGCAACTTATTTCTATTGTTTGAATGAATCTACATGCATTGCAGGATGGGGTTCCACAGCTGACGAAATTTAATTTGTTAGAATATCATTCATGATCCCTGCAGCTTAATTATTTTGAGCTGACAGATACAACAATCTTGTCCCATACTAATGAGATTGCATTTCTGGTCTCTTGTTGAGGATAGGCTCAGATATTTCTGATTTAACTTCAAACAGTGCAAAATCTTAATTGCCGGTTTGGTTGTCCTGCAGTTTTTTAAAAGATTCTCTAAATAAGTAACTTCTCATCACTAAGAGGGTGCATGTAATTATGAAGAAAGGAAAATTTAATGAAAAGGAAAAAATAAGAAACAGGAGATTTGGAAGGATAACCACAATTGAAAGGAAGTGTGGAGCAGAAATAACAAATATGAACGGAGGACAGTGTCTATAGCTTTCCAAATACAACTTCTTTGACCTGAACAATGTCTTTTTGTTTATGCAGATCCTAAGATCTAGAGAAAAGGTTTTTGCCAAGATCACAAAAATTAAAAATGGAGCCATATTTTTCTTCCAACAAGAAGAGAAAAATTGGGGGCAACAGCACGCAAGCATGCTCAGTAGCAAGTCTAAGAAGATGGGAGAAGTTTGATGTTGACATCCTCAAGAAAATTTTTGGTCTGTTATCCACTTGTGAGTTAACCGAAAATGTCTCTCTAGTGTGCCGTTCATGGCGATTGGCTTGTTTGGATCTGCTATACTGGAGTCTGAATACTCTTCAGCTAAGTGCTTCCCAGCTTCGAATAGTCTCCGCAACTCTCCGCATGCGAGATCGTCCAGCTCGCCCTAATGGTCTAGAGAAGTATAAGTTTGTCGAATCTGGTAGGAGATTGGTGGATATGTTACCAAGAATAATGGAGGGAAATGATGCATATATGGATTGTCTTTGGACCGCTGGAGGCAGTCTATCAAAACCCCTTTTCTATTCTAGGTTGTCTTCTCATTTCCGATGCAAATCTGCTTTACATTGCGAGAAGGTGTGCACTTCAAAATCTTTCACCTGTTCTTTGTTCTGTTAATGATCACAGTATGGACTCTTTCTTATAAGTTGGAGAATTTGAAGTTATGATTGTTTTGATTATTCGTTCTTAATTTGTTTCCCATATTTCAGAACTCAGGGTCTTGAAACATTGATATTGTTGGGTTCGATGAGGATCACAACAGGTGGCTTTGCTGAAGCAATGCCGAACTGGAGAAATCTTAAAAATCTAAGTCTTGGATATGTCTTCCAATCATCATTCCCTAAAATTATAAAAGCAATTGGAAACTGCTGCCCTGAGCTTATGACTTTACACCTTAACCATAATCGTGTGGATGGGATGGGATTGCTGCTCACATCATTCTCAAGTATCTACCCCAATTGAGGATCTTAAAACTTGAAGCGTCACGGTTGCTCCGAGGTTGCATGGAAGTTTTCTTCTCCTACTCTCACAAGATGAGTGCAATCCATGTTTGCGAGAGTTTCTTAATAGTAGTCGATTACACAGAGGAGCATATGTTTCCAAGTTCTTCTTCAAGCTTCAGAATTATATTTAAAGAAAAAGGACAGTGGAGCTTTGAAGCTGACAAGAACGGCAATATTAAGGAAGATATGGATTCCAAATCCTACAATAAATTTAAGCTTTGGATGACTTTGGAAGGAGTGGAATGGTCAGTGGAGAGAGCAGTTGCAGATGGGTATTTACACCCTCAACACTTGTAAAGGCCCGCATGGTTCTGCTGAGATATAGCTTTTAACAAGCCTATTCCAAAGGCTTGAGCCGCAATACAATTTCAACATGTCGAATGGGGGATGTAATCAGATCTCGGGTGGGTTTCATTGTTGGCTGGCTGGTATTACTTATTAGTTTCACATTAGTTTTAAAAGGACGAACATAAATTTCTTTACATATTTGTATGCATTATTAAAGAATTCTTTCATTTTGTTTTTCGTCAATAGCATAATGTCAATTACATAACTGTTTTTTACCGTTTTAGAATTAGGAAAAATAACAAATTTTATACACCAATTTGTCCTGTTTCGTCAATTTCATACATCAATTTGTAATTGGGGTTAATTGAATATATTGGGTTTTATTATAAATAAATTATGGTGAATGTCATTGTTACCATCTAGTAAAACTCATTTTTACCATATCCGAATTTACTCCCGCTAAATATTTTATCCATACACCAAACTTCTACTTGGAATTATTTCTTTGGCTAATTATCCTCCATAATTCTATTTGTCTTAATCCTAATATCATTTTCTTTTACCTAACATCCTTTTGATTTTATCCTTTTATATTAATCATACTTATTTGTTTTTATCCTCCCATTTCCAACTATAAATATCCTTCATTCCTTTACATTCATACACTTATAACCCAACATAAACTGCACTCCCTTCTCATTCCATACACCTCTCTTCCAATCTCCCTCCATCTAAGTTTATTATTATCATTTTTCATATTATTATCAAAAGAGTTGTATTATTCCATCAAGAAGGGAATTTCATCCCCCAATTTTATAACACGTTATCAGCACGAGTCTCTACCCTACTCAGGTATTTATTTCTAAAACTTTTCTTATTACTACTTTCATCCTTTCTATATATGTTATATATTCTTTATTATTATGCTATTAATATTGCTGAAAGATTTATCGAGTAAGTGTATATTTGTTATATATTCTATATTATTATTGTTCTACTACTCTTTATTACTTGTTTTATATCTTTTGATATTACTTCATTATTGTTATCATGGTCAATATTTAAAAATTTGAATTTGAGGCCTTGACATTTTTGGAAGAAATTTGTCATGAGCACTAGATGCTGAAATGCATTTAAATGTTAATGGTATAGGAGACACCATAAAAGAAGAAAACAAAGCATCTAATTTAAAGAAAACAAACGTTATAATTTTTCTTCGCCACCATCTTCATGATAGTATAAAGATTGAATATCTTATGTCAAAGATCCTGCAGATCTTTGAAAGAATTTAAAAGAAAAGTATGACCACCAGAAGATGGTCATTCTAGAAAAAAAAATCTCTACTTTTCATACATCAAATGTGCTCCTGCAGTAGCAATATCATGAAGAAGGCTTCACGAAATTTTTCGGATTTAATTTCATACCTCCTTGTGGCTGAACAAAATAATAAGCTATTATTCAAAAATCATGAATCCCATCTAATTGGCTCTGCTCCATTCTCTGAAGTGAGTGTGACCATATAATCATAATTTTGGTTTGGCTATTTGAGCATGCCGTGTAGCAAACCATTTGGTAAAATTTTACTAAATGTCCTCGAAGGACAAATCTAATATTATTGAAACTAACTTTGTTCAAAATGATGACCATGATATTAACTTCCAGATAGATTCATTTTCATATATTATTATTTATCTTGCTTATCCTGAAAGTGCAAGCGAATCTATATTTTAAGATAAAAGTGCAAAATTCAATTTATTTTATGTTCCATTTTATCATGTTATTATGTGTTATATTCTATTTTATTTTATTTATTTTATAATTTATTTTTAATTATATTTATTTTATAGTATGTTATAACAGTTAAATTTTTTTATGTGAACATGAAACTATAGTTTCTATAACAATGACTTTGGCATTTGTCCTGGAGACAATGCAATAACGCATTCCGTATTTAATAAACGAAAATTATTTGTACGTAGCATATGATAGCACAATCTAAAAAAAAAAGGTGAATGAGAAAAAGATTAATATGCTCTGGAAGAGCACAAGTTTCACTACGCTCTAGAAGAGCATATATTTATGCTCTGGAAGAACACAAGTTTTACTATAGATTAATATGCTCCAGAAGAGAAAATATTTATGCTCTGGAAGAGCATGAATTTTTATTTTTATTTTTTTTAGAAAAGGAGCATTCTTCATTCATATAAACAGATATAAAGATCTGAATTTACATAGCTGAAGATCTAATATAGCAAAAGCATAAGAAAAATCCAACAAAAGAATTCTTCTTAACCTACTATATAAAAATACACAACGTGATTTATGTCCTTCAATAGAGGATTTACAAAGGCACACCACTCGCGACTCTACTCTCGCGAGCATCAGATCCAGATCCAGTATGCTCCGTGCAGCAACCACCATGCCAACAGGTAAATTTGAGATATACCTGTGGGGGAAAATATCCCTTTGCTGGCAAATTTCTGTAGCAGATATAGAATCGTTCTTCAAATCGAATCTTCCTCCATGAACTTTGGCTCCCACATTCTTATTTGAAACACCAAAAAAGGTGAGAGAACTCCAGAAGGAGAGAAACCAACTCACAAAAAGTGAGACAAAACCCACAAAAAGTGGGAGTAAACCAACTAAACAAAAACAAAAACAAACTAGTTGAAAGAAATTTTGGTGGGGGCTCACCGCCGGAAGAAAGTCGACGGCAGTCCCAAGTTGTAAATCTAGGATTTTTCTCTAAGAGAAGGAGAGAAAAGAGAAAACCCTATTTACTGAAGTATTGGAAGAGCATGAATTTTATCATACTCCTAAAGAGCAAAATTTTTTACTACTTACAATAATAAAAGGATATTTTATTTAAGTCTCAAAGGAATTTATTAATATTCAAACAGATATTACGTTGAGAAAATAAGTGAAAAAAATGTTTGACTATCTCTACATTATAAAAGCTACTTGTTGCAAGTAACAAACATTTTGTGAAAAGATTACCTGCAATATCCTTTACATTATACTATACAAAATCTAAGTCGGTAAAAGTTATCATATCCAGCCCGAAGCTGGCACATAGCAGTTTGAAGCTAGCAAATAATTTTTCTTAAATTATTAAAGTACATAGTTTGCACAGCCTGAAGCTGGCACCAACTCGAAGTTGGTTCATGGATTTCTTGTTTGGCATGACCGGTTGTGCCATCCGGATCAATAATGATGCGTAGAGTTATTGAAAATTTATTTGGTCATTTATTGAAAAATCAGAAGTTTTTACAATCAATGAATTTCCATGTGTTTGCTTGCTGCGGAGGAAAATTAATTTTTCCGCTTTCCTATGATGAGGTTGGCCTAGAATCACCAGCTAGTTTGGAAATATTTCAGGGACATGTACGCGGACTAATAAGCGCTGCTGGGGAGGCAATCCGAGGTAAGTATTTATTTTTTCCAGTACATCCCATTAGTTTTATTTCGTCTTTATTTTTGTTCCTGTTTTTGCAACCTTAAAAAGTAGAAAAATAAAAAAACTATAAAGACAGGGAGACTGTGATGGCAAGCAGTGTGCACTGCCAGTGCAATACACCACTATCGGCAAACAGAGAAGCATACTTAACCCTACTCTTGCACTTTTAATTTTTCCACGTGCACTATTTACCATGTTGTGCGAATTGTCTGCTGTGATGAATTTCCATTATTTTCCCTGCATCCATGCATTTTTCATCATTTGCATTTCACGTTTTATTTTCTGCATTTTATTCTTACGTATTGTCCAGAATAAGTTTGGGGGAGTCCCTCCCATTTTGTTATGTTTTTGTTTTTATGTGTTTTGTATTTTATTTCTGCCCCAGTGAGGACATTATGGAATTTAAGTTTGGTGGAGGCAGAAATTAGCATTTCTTTGTTATATTCTACATTTGCATTCTGTTTTTATGGCCAAATGTCTTATGTTGTGTATGCTACTGGACTTTATATGCGCTTTGGCGGTTTATTCGCTGATGCAGTACGTTGCAGCACACGCTGATACCTTACTTGTCTCGATTTCCTGAATATTTTTAAATTTTTGCACCCGATATTAGTTCAAGATCAGAATTGTTTAGTTTGTACAGGATGAGAAAATCAAAATCACTTTGGAACCATGATGCTAATGAGGTAACTTGTGCCATTTGCTCTACTTTCAATTTCACAGTGCCAGCTACTAGCTATCTTAGAACCGATTCATGTTTTCTTTTGAAGCGAAATTTTTAGCATAAGAATGCAAATGAATCTATAGTACGCCAGAAACGTGGAATATCACTGGGTTTCAAATAGATTTTAGAATTTGTAATTTGTAAAAGACAAGCAACAGATGGTGTGAGAAGTCATTTGATATTTCCACGCCTATTCCGAGAGGTGTACTTCAATTGCGAAATCACAGTCAGAGTTTACTGGCTCTATATCCTAGTGGTCTTGAGATTAAAGACCTGTATCGAATATAACATGTAAATCCTTAATGTAAATGAAGAGTTAGGAAACAAAATTCTGATGTCTTACTATTGTACTAATTCCGAATTGAACGGTGTGTGAAGTGGTACTCAAATATGGAACCGAGTGACAGGAACAACTTCGAAAGTTTCAGGTTCAGCTGTCCGATGACATTGATCCGATGAGCCAGCCGGCCACAGCCTGCAAGGGGAAACTTGCAACTTGTGGGTGCATTTTCCTTTTAGAAGATCACCCCTCAGGAACTCAATACAATGTTAAGTTGGATGCATATTATTATTTTATATAAGGAGCGCCAGAGTTTCTTCTGCGGTAGAAAACATGGAACTTTTACCTTTAATGTACCAATGAATGCTAGATTTTTTGTTTTCTCTCCAAGAAAGAAAATGACTGCATGCTTTAAGAAACTTGTAAAGGTAACAATTGGTACAGTTCACGGATATTACTCCAGTAATGGGAAAACGCCCAGGAGGGTAAAAAGTCCTTCAGCATTGAAAGTGGTGGGTTGATGAATAAAGGGAATTTATGAACAGACATAAATCATAAGAAGTACTGGGACAATAAACTGTGCCTTATATTTTCTTCTTATTCAGTAAGATGAAGAGTATAAGGTATGAGACAACATATTCAATATCCAGAAACAGTATAAAAAATTAGGGCGGGCAGCATAAGCCCAGATGAATGTGAAATCAAGAAAACCACATAATTCATATGGAGGCTTAGATTGGATTATGGTGGAGTAATTGGCACCATCATTCAACTATATTACAAACTAAATATACTGTGGATGAAAAATTGAGGTAGAACAACAATGATATGACTAGAAATAACCTTAGTTCAAACGTGCAGCGAATTGCCAAAAACTCTTGTCATCCTCATCAGAATGCAAATTGGCCAAGGAATGTGAGGCTTCCATCCTTCTCACCTTCCACGAGGATTTAC
This sequence comes from Turnera subulata, assembly GCA_028386065.3. Lineage (NCBI taxonomy): Eukaryota > Viridiplantae > Streptophyta > Magnoliopsida > Malpighiales > Passifloraceae > Turnera > Turnera subulata. The sequence continues at coordinate 245,865 of JAKUCV010001738.1, read as the reverse complement.
TAGCTGAGAAAATACAGCACTTGTAGCTGCATCTTCACCATCATCATCTGTTCCAGAGTGGCCGCCTTCAATTATGCTTACACTGTTATCAAATGGTTCAAGTGGTGTCAGTGGAATTCCTGGAATATGGTTGGTGCTATTATCTTCAGGTTCCATGAGTGCAGAAGATGTCTCCTCAAGCTGGAGTGCATATTCAAGATTCCACAATACATCTCCCATTGATGGCCGGTCAACTCCATGCTCAGCAAGGCACTTCTCAGCTGTCTCCCCAAACTTTTTGAGAGAAGCCGGGTTCACCTTTCCCACCAGATTGTGGTCCATAATCTGATCCAGCATGCCTTTCTTCTGCCAGGTCATCGCCCACTCTGCTATATTCACTTGCTCCCTAGGTAGAACAGGATTTAGAGCAGGTCTTGTGCAGAGAACTTCCATTAGAACCACTCCAAATGAATAGACATCTGATTTCTCAGTGAGCTGTTGCCTTCTGAAGTATTCAGGGTCAAGGTAGCCAAAGCTACCCTTAACAGCAGTACTAACATGGGTTTGGTCAAGAGAAGGGCCTGTTTTTGAGAGGCCAAAATCAGCAACTTTGGCAACAAAATTCTCATCAAGTAGAATATTTGTTGTCTTGACGTCACGGTGAATGATGCTTTGAGCTGCTCCTGTGTGGAGATAATGGAGGCCCCTTGCAGCCCCAATACATATCTCAAGTCGTTGCTTCCAGGACAGTGGTGGTAGGTCTGTTCCATAGAGATGACTCCTGAGCGGTCCATTGGCCATATATTCATAGACAAGCACCATTTCCGACCTTTCATCACAATAGCCAATAAGAGAGACAAGGTGGCGATGGCGAAGCTTGGATAGCATTTCAATTTCAGTCCGGAATTCAGCAAGTCCTTGCTCAGATCGGGGGTTTCCTCTTTTGACAGCAACTTTAGTCCCATCTTCAAGTGTTCCCTTATAGACCCTGCCAAAACCACCAACTCCAAGGAGTAGATTCTCGTCAAACTTGTTGGTTGCATCAAGGATTTCTTGAAATGTGAAGAAGCGACCAAGATTGGATGAAGCCAATGAGATGCAGCTTGCAGTCCCACTCTTCTGAGAAATTGTGGACATCTTTGTCATGGTCTGAGAGTTCCCATACAAGGGCAAAGGCAGCCATGGATGCCCCTGCTGAGGAGTCTTAGACTTGCGACGCATCAAGCAACAGTAGCACAAACCGATTAAGGCAAAAGCTGCTAAAGCACCAATAACCGATCCAATTATTATTCCCACCTTGCTTTTCTTCGAGGAAGATTCCGGAATAAGATCCTCAACAGAAGAAAGACCATCCAGGCTCTTCGCTTCATTGCTAATCTTGATAATCTCCAGTCCGTTCATAGTAGCATTCGTGATATCTGCTGTTGTATCTGGACCAACACTAACAGTCAAAATATCTGCCTCTGCAGAAGAATTGGAGACGAAATCTCTATAGTAGGGCACAGCCAGCGCACCAGTAAAGCTTGAGATGTCAAAACTCTCCATTGCAATATCATCATTTATGTACAGATCGAACACAAGATTATTTAGAGCCCTGCTCACAATATCACATAGATGTACCCGGACAAAGTACCTGAAATTTGGATCAACAGGAAACTCCCAAGTTATGTTGAAGTTCATGTTGGCAACATTTGCATCTCCCATGACATCAGCAGTGGCATAAACCCAATTTGGTGCCGTTTCAGGAGTGACCGAAGCTGGGTATCTGATGGATGAAGGATTAACCGAAACATTCAAGGCAGAGCTGTTCACATGAAGGTACTTGGCATCATTTTCCCAAATTCTTCCAAGGGTATCATTCTCGGCTGTGATCAGCGGACCCCCCATGTTCAAGCGGTACACAGTTTCAAAGGCAAGTTGTGAAAGACCACTGAACGGAATAGATGGGTTTAGAGCCAATGCCTGGTCAGGAAGGAGTTCTTTGGGGATAGAAACAACTTCAATTGCGTTAACAAAAGTGACAGAATTGTTCGAAGGAATGAAGGAAAGTGTCAAGCTATCAGAAGTCAGGTTGACTGCATACTCCTTGAACATATAAGAACCCTCAAAGTTCTTGAATGTGAAATTGTCTAGGAGAACAAAATCATCTGTGACTACAGAAAAGGATGCAGATTTCAAGTCTTGGGCAGCGTTAGGAATTGGATAAAAATAAAGGCGGATCCAATGCCTGCCTTCTTCCTTGATATCAAAGTTGTAAGAGGAAATGCCCGAAAAGATTCGAGCAGATTGATAGATAGGAGATGGGAAGCTAGAATTGGACTTGGCAACAACAGAAGTTCCAGGTTTTAGTGTGAGATAAGAATGGCCTGTATCCGGAAGGTAGGTTCTACCTTGGAAGGTCACATTTTGTGGAGCACCACAAGCAATCAAGTAGTTATCAGCAGGAATGAAGGATGCAAATGATCCATTGGGACTAATTAAAGCAAATGCAAGGCAAGCAATGGCTACATGTAACCAACTCTCAAGTTTCATCTTCACCAATTGCAGGAAATTAAACCCAAAACACCGCAACTCTGGACAAACCAAAGAAACTACTTTTGACTCCCCAACCGGTGAAAGCACCACTTTAACTCCCCAGACGAAGGAACTACTAATGGCACACTATCTACTATCCTCGCAGAACCAAGTCGATGAAAACTCCAGATTGTGCACTAACCCACCCCCTCAAGAAAAACACCACTCGCTCATGTGTTTAGGCAGATATGTTGGATAAGCCCCAGATCTATCTGAAATCTTAATCAATGCTAGCCAACCTTAATTGTGTACAGAAGGGAACAAACAGAGCACTTGCAATGCTAAAACTTCACAGAAGTAACTCAAAGACAAAAGCTTTTTTTCCAAGTATACCACCCTTACCTCCAGAAGAAGAAAGGCAGGAATGGGTGGGAGCTGCCTTGCAGTGAAATGGTTAGGCTTCAAAAGATGGGAGTATCAGTTGGCATTGGGTGAAGGAATGAGAGCAGCAGCCATGAAAACCCATGAAGTTGAGGGATGTTATTTTTAGTGTAGGGAGCTATTGCAAGAACAACCCTTTCCAGGCTGGTTGATCAGGCTGTCATTTACCAGAGAAAAGAAAAGAGAGAAAAAAAAAAAAACTAGAGGACCCCACCCAACACCCACACACACACAGAGCAAGAGTGAAGAAGTTTCTTGCTTCATTCATTCAAGACCAAGACTCCCTAATCTCTCACCTCACTTATAAAGCCCAGCTGTTATTTTTAAGAATGTTGTGGGAGTGAGTATCTTTGCAAAAGATTGTGGTCTTAATTTATTTTTAAAAAAAAAAATAAAAAACCACAGAAACTGCCATGGACATGAGAGAAAAAGTTTAACTTTTTTTTTTAGGGTTTTAACCTCTCTTTTTTTTTTTTTGTGGTGAGAATCCTCTTAAAACCATGTTTAATAGGGTTTTTCCCCTTTTTCTTGGGGAAGCAGAATTAAGACTTCCGATCATGTTCTAATTACAGAAACCTTGCTACAAAGAATTAAGGCTTCTTTTTTCTTCTAGAATGAAGGATCTAATAAATTCATTGCATATATTAATATAGGTAAGTTGGTCAATTACTCTTAGAGTTTAATGTATCAATTGCATATCTTTTTTTTTTTTGTTAAGAATGAAGGATTTGGGGCTTCTTAAGTTAAAAACCAGCACAAAGAAACTTGGCGACCTCATCTGTTAAATATTCAGCTAATAAAATTTAACTCTGATTCCTAAAACAGCCACATACTACCATGTCAGATATAAATTAATGAAGAAAGATCAAAAGTAAAGAAATTATTTTTTTAAAAAAAAAGAAAAACTTTTGGATCTGCCAAAAGAAAAAACGCTTGCATTACCAAAGACAAAGAGCTAAACTGTAAAAAGTTAAACTGGGAGAAAAACGTATCTGTATGGTTGGAATGGTTAGTTTTAGTTTATGGTTTCCCTTTTGCGGTGGGGCCAACCTTAATTTGGGACCCACAATAACGCGGCTTCGGGCTTTGAAGGGAGACAGACTTGGCGGCGTGAGGTAACGGTGTCTGATATGGTTCCACTTTGTTTTTTTGGGACTACTAGACCGCTTACTTGCATGTTCTTACTCCTCTCTTCTTTAGTAGTTAGTTAATAATATGGATAATATAAGTCTTTTTTAAAAAATAATAATAATATAAGTCTTTTTTTCTCATCCCTTTGATGATTTAACATTTGAGAAATTTTATAGTGGGATCCACCAAATTTAAATAGTTGTAAATTTAATCTTACATTTGATTCTATTATATTAAGAATAATTAGATCATTTATGTATGTATAATAAATATATAGATTAATTTCCTAAATAATACACAAAAATTAAGAAAATAGAAAACCCTAAAAAGGATAAGAGGAACCTTAATAGTAAAATGGAGAAATGACGAATCCTTAGTTGTTTATAATCTGTATAGTCATGTACCAAAAACATAATCTGTATAGTCCACGACGTGGATGCTAGAATTGTAATCGTGTCAAATGTCAATGCATATATAAAAATGCAAACTTTGAGATTTTTTCTTTTTTCAAAGTGAAATAATTCTCCTAATTCTTAGCATGTGATTACGGAAACTAATAATGGTTTCAATCTTCAATATGATGACGCAAATGCTGGTGTAATTTACGTGCATTCATGCGTGCTGAGAAAAGCGACGAGTTTTACTGGTGTTTACTAATCCGATAAAGACAGGACCAAAAATAGTCAACAAGCAGTCGAATAGAGAGTAATAACGAATAAGTAAGCTTCTTTTTTTCCTGTTATCTTAGACAGGGAAAATATTGGGAAAACTGTAAAAGATTCGCGGAAAAATAAAACAGGACATAAAGAATTTAACGTGGTTCGGCCTTAATCTTGTCTACGTCCACGAACTTCTTATCTTCACTAATATAAAAATATTAGTACATCAAACCTCTCAAGAAAATACTACTATTTCTCTACTCTAGCCGCACACCCACAACTATTCTGCAGCTTTATAAAAAACCTAACTCAAAACCTCCTATCTATAATAGCTAAACAGCTACTACTTGGAGGACACTCCAAGCACAATTAATTGTGCTACTTATCCTTCAAGCCAAAGTTTAGTTTGGGCCAAGTCCAATTGCAGCCCAAATCCCAGTAGAAAAGGGATACAGTACGGATGACCCCTTAACTATTTTGTTTTTTGGTTGAAATGACGCCTTAGATTAGACAGTCTTATGCATCGAAATGCATAACTTATCAATACAACTATTATTTTCTAACCTTTTCTTTCTTTTACGAAACATTTTCTTACCTTTTCAAATATCAGTTTAAGCAAAAATGTCATATAAGGTCTCTTATCTCGTCTTGAGTCGAGCTTTTGATGGCTCAGGTTCGGCTCATGAAAATTTAATCAAGCCCAAGCTCAGTTCGTGTTCGTCTCGAGCCTAGATATTAAGCTCAAGCTTGGCTCATTGAGATTTTGGTAGGCTCAGGCTCTGCTGAGGCTTGACTCAAGCTCGGCTCGTTTAGTAAGCCTTATTGAGCTGCAAAACGAGCCAATAATTATAAGTTAAGATCGGAAAAAAATAAACAATGTGGGGTTGGTCCAAGTGGTAAGCGACTTGGTTCCGCTTAAGCGAGGTCTCGGGTTCGAATCCTCGTGTACAGAAGGCTGTTTTGGGACGATCTTCAGGATGGATACCAAGCTGCCAAAAACCTGCTTTGAGATCAAACTTGGAGAAGATGAAGGCTTCTTTGAGATGGACAAACAAATTTTCGATCTTCTGAATGGGAAACTTATCATCTCGTAGGAAATGATTGAGTGGCTTATAATCAATAACAAGCCTCTTCTTCCCACGTAACTTTTCAGTACGCTTCTCCACATAGAATGCTTGGCATGCCCATTCAGATTTTGTGGGCTCAATTAGCTTCAAAGAGAGCAGTTGATTGCATTCTTCCCTTGCAAGTGCCAAATCAGAAGGAGTCATTCCAGGATGACTGGCCTTTGTTGGATTAACGTCTTCATTTTTCTTGAATGGCAAAGAGATGAAAAACTCCTTGTTTTTCCACAGAGGAAAAGGATGATTGAAATCTGCATGAGAGTCTGCACAAGACTTGAGAAGTGAATCACGAACCGCTTCAAAAGATACTGGAACTTGGGCCAATGAATAGATCTTGATAATGTCTGTGTATGGCTTAAAAAACCTTTTGTACTTGAGACCATTTGGCAAAATTTGAAGAGTTTTGTGATCAGATGGGTTGTAAAGACTTTTCCATTTGCAGCCCGAAAATGTTGCTCATGCTTAACCCAATAATGAGCTGGTAGAATTTCTGGATTCATGATACTCTTTTGGGCTCCTGTATCCATAAAACCAATAGCTGAGATGGGCTTCTCATACTTATCTGGTAAAATGGACAAATTGACATGTGGACTGGTCAGAGCGGGCTGAGAGGGCTGGGCCATAAAGATTGGAATATCTTCTTCAGAGGAAGAGGAATCTGAGCCTGAAACTTCATCATCCGTAACAGCAAGTGCAAAGATGGTTTCATGATTCATTTCTTCCTGCTCAGAGTAAAGGGATTCAATATCTCCGTCAGAATCATTGAGATCAATCTGCTGAATCATTTTTGTCGACTTGGCTGGCTTGACTGGACAATTCTTTGCAAAATGTCCTTTTTTTCCACAGATGTAACATCGATCAGTATTTTTCCCTTTTCGAGACTTCCTCTTGAAAAACCTATGGCGACTTTGTAACGCCCCGAATTTTCGTAACTTGGTTTTTTCGGAATTTTCGAAATTTTTTATTCCAATTTTACCCTTGAGGAATTTTCGGATTTTCGGACAAGGAAATAAATTATTTTACCTTGGTTAAATGAGAATTAAGTCGATGGTATGTCGGGTTCGGCTTTCGTTGGAGTTTAATCGGGCTTCGGGGTTGAGAATTAAATTTTGAAGCAGTTCCCCGAAACTACGTCGTTTTGGTAACTATTTAAAAAAAAAAAAATAGAAGCGCGTTGACCAGGGGGTTGACCGCGCCTAGCGGACGACAGGTCGTCCACTAGGGCGGCCAACCCTACCCGGCCACTTCCCCTATTCTTTTCTTTTTCTTTTCTTCTTCTTTCTTATTTCTATTTCTCTTCTTCTTCTCCAACTCGCCGCCTCCTCCTACCTCCCTTCTCCTTCTTCTTTTTCTTCTCTCTCTTCTTTTCCCTCTTCCCCTTCCTTCTTCCCTCGTGCTTCCTCTTTCTCTTCCCCTCATCTTCCTCTCCCGCCTTCTTCTTCTCTTTTTCCACTTTCTCGGCACACTCAAGCTCACGAGCCGCCGCTGCACGTCCCTCAAGTCGTCGCCGTCGCCGGCGCGAGTTGCAGAGGTGGAAGAGTCGCCGCCTCCGGTAAGCCCCACCGCCCTCTAATTTCCCTTCTCTTTCTCTTTTCTTTTTGTTGGATTTTGGAGGGTTGAATCGGTTCTGATTTGTTTTGTTGGTGCACGGTTTGTTGCGGGTTCGTTGGCTCGACGGGGGCCGGATTTGTGTGGTGTTGTGGTGGTTGTGTCGTGTGCTGCTGCTCTGGTTGGGTTTGCCGGCGGTGTGGTGGTGTTTGGATTGTTGCTGCGTGTCGGGTCTGCTGTCGCCGGTGTTGGGGTCGGTTCCGACAGGTTGGTTGTGTGACGGGCAGTGAAGGGCTGCAGGTTGTGTGGGTGTTGTCGGGCTCGGATTTGGTTTCGGGCAGAGGACAATTCTCGGCATATTTGTGGGGTTTCCGGATAAGGGCTCTCTTCCATCTTCTTCTTTTTAATTCTGAAATTCAGAGGACCCGTGTACAGTCTGTTTGATGTTGGTGTGGTTGAGCTGTGTTGTTGAATTGGATGTTTGGGAAATTGTGACAGATTCGTTTCTGGCAGATTTGGGTGTTTTCCGGCAAGTTCACCGGAATCCGGCGAAGGCTCGGGAATTTTTCGGCGAGGTTCGGGAAAATTCCGGCAAAGGCTCGGGTCTCGATTTTCGACATTTTAACGGTATACTGGATGTACAATTGTATTCATTCATGGCATGTACTTATATTCGGAATTGGGTTATGTATTTAATTATGATTAGTGGAAACCGAGACGGGTAGAACCTTAGGCCGGTAAATACCGACACGGGTAGAACCTTAGGCCGGGAATCTTTGGACATCGGATTAACCTTGGACTTAAGAAACGGGCTTTGAGCCCAATCATATAATTGGTTAAGTGAGGACTTAAGGAAGTGGGCTTTAGGCCGGAAATTGTAATTGGGCTTAGATTGGACTTTAGGCCGGGAAATTGTAATTGGGCTTAGATTGGGCTTTAAGCCGAAAAATTTGTAAAGGACATAATGAGTGGGCCATAGGCCCGGGAACTACTAATTGGACTTAGTTGGGCTTAAGCCCGGTGAACCTTAGGTCCCGATACTCAGAGTTTTGGTGAGAGAACATTAAGTCGGGTAGACCCGGGAATTACATAGTCGACTAACTTGGGACGGGTTTAACTCAGTTGAGCATTATAGTTGCATGCATGCACGTCTTTATTGTTTGTGTTTGTAATTTGTTGTGTGTGCCGGTATTCAGGCACGGGTAATACCTCGGGAGCTGGAGGATCTATTTTGGGAAAGGCTCCACAGGACAATCGTCGTTGAGATGACTTTATATGTCTTTTTATGATTGTTTGCATGAGCTCGTTGGATTGGTTTGATTGAGTTGCATGCTTGTTTGCTAACATGCTGTGATCCGTATTGTGTGCCTAAGTGCACTGTTTTGCTTAAGAGCTGGATATTCGGATTGTTATGGTTTATAACATGTGATGTGATTTTGGGTGCTTTGTGTGATGTGTTGTGGGTCGGAGACCCGGTTATCTGATTGAGATGTTTTTATCACACTACCCTGTTAGATCACAACTAATGGCACACATAAACTCATAATCTGTGAATAAAGATAATGGACAGTAGAAGTTAGTCTACTGTGTGCTGATGACCGGTTGTTTCGAGCGGGAAGTGATACCCCTCGGGTTTGCATGCGGGTTAGCATGTGGTATGCGGATTTGCATATGGGTCTGTGATGACCGGTTTCTACCTCCCTCCTTCTACCTCCCCCTTTCTACCTCCCTCTTTCTCTCTCTCTCTCTCTATGGATTTGTTTGGGCTTCGTGCCTGGTTATATTTGGGCGTATGCCTGGTTGTCTCATGAGACGGGACCGAGCTCGACGCACACAGTAGGGGCCCTGAATAATAAATCATAATAAGAAAACTTAACACACAACGGATGGAGAATAATAAACTGTATGCTTGATTGAGTTGGCATGTTAGTACTGATTGTTGTATGTTTGCATGCTTGTCTGTTGCTCTTCTTTCCTTTCGGACTTGATCTGCACACCCTCATAATTAGTTATATAATGCTCACTGAGTAGGCGACTCACATAATCGCCAACGTTGTTTTTCAGACTTTAGATAGCGTGCAGTCACTTTCCTTCCTTCCAGAGTACGGACGTGGTTATCTCAGCAGGTAGCTGTGCTTGATCTCCCGGTTGGATCCACATAGTCGGCTCGCATGTTATATTTGTTTCTCTTATTTTTACTCCGTTGTTTTCTTCCGCTGCATTGGATTTTTATTGAGATGTCTATTGATTTTGGATTACGTTATCGGCGGGATTGCCGGGTTTACATCTTGATGATGTATCGGCAGGATGCCGGGTTTGATTTGAGGCTTGCATAGCCGGTTTGACTATGTTTGTTATGACATCTCTTTTCATTGAGGATTTTGGATATTGTTTTTGATATTGATTTTCGTGTTTCGGGTTTCAAGGGTATTTTGGTAATTTCCTTCGTTTAAGTATTTTATTGTTATTTGGGACACGGGTGTCTCAGACTTTTTTGTCTTCTGAAAAGGTTTCCATTTTTTGAACTTTCCTTTAGACTGCCGTTTGGGAAATAGATGAGATTGCTTCTGGCAGGAGCATTGTGTATCTTTGCATTTTATCCTCAGGCTGGGATTTTTGCAAAGTACCTTCATGGTCAGGAACTTAGAAAAGTATTCCTGATTTTCACATAGTGTTTCAACGGACTCGAGTACCAACTGATGAAGTACTCCAATCGTTGTTTAAGCAACATCAATTCTTTGTGTGGTGATAGCTCTGTGAACCGAAGGTTGGAGCTCGTCTGGCAATGACGTAAGATACGTCTGATTCAACGTATTCACGGACTTGTCATCCGTTACCAATCTCCATTAGTACTTCAGAATTCTTTGGTAATGGAAATCAAGATCCTTCTTCTTCATAGAACAACACTTCATCTGGTAGAATTCAGATTCTTGGCAATTCTTGAGTTTTGTTGCATCTCCAAGGAATGAGTAGTAGAAGTATGAAATGACTTCGTCGGTATTCTTGGCAGTGTGAAAATTTGCCTTCGACGAATCTTGCATCTTATTGAACCATTCCCATAGTGTTCCAATGAATATGGAGGTGAACTCCTTCAGGATAAGATAGAGAGACTGTCCTGTGACTGTTCGTTGATTTTAAATCCATGCCCGAAATTCAGTAAATCGGGATTGCCATTTTGATGGTGGAATGTCTTCAATAGTAAACTAGGGTCCCGCCGCTGGCTTAGGAGGTGGATCAAATGAATCAGCCATTGGAGTATCCGCAGAAATCTGAGTATGGCCTTGAGTAGATTGGGCCGTATCTTGAGCTTGGCCATATCCCGGGGGATCATCTGGGACTTCCTCAACATGAGGTTGAGTGGATGATGTTGCTGCCGTGGCCATACAGAGTTGAGTAATATCAGCCTGTTCATCTTCAGAGGACCAAGCTTCAGAGACTTCTTCTGAATCTTCAGAGGATTGAGTTTCCTGTTCTGACTTGGGTTCTGGTATGGGTGATGTTGTGGCAGAAATAGCATACTGGGACATATGTCGTTTTCCTGCTTGTTTGGAAGAAATAGTTTCTGAACTGTGTTCCTCTAAACTTTCCGAGGAGGAATGAATCCTTGATGCGGTTTTAACCCCGAAAGTTGCAGTGTGAGATGGAGGAACTGTTCCAAAAACTAGAGGAGGAAAGGGAGGTACATGGGGCTGTTGAGGTTGTAATGGATCAAAGAAAGGGAATTGGGAAGGTGTCGGTTGAGATTGATATTGTGGAGGTATAAACAAAGGTGAAGGAGAGGGTTGGATAGGTGTCGACTGCTTTCTTTTTTGTCGTTCAATCTCCCGCTGTTGAGCTCGCTCAACTTCTCGTTGGCGAATCTTAACAAATTCATCCAGATCCTTACGAAGTCGTTTCAATTCAGCATCCTTACTACTTCGTTCCGGATCATGAATCAATCTTCTGGTGCGATTGATTTTTTTGAGTTCTGCTTCAAGGGTTAGAATCTTTAAGTTGAGTCGTTTTTCTGTAGCTAACAGATCAGCTACAATGGCATCAACTTTTTGCTCTGTGCGAGATGTGATCTGAACCACTTGAGAGAGTTTCTCAGAGATTTCTTTGGACTGATGATGATGAGCCTTAGAGGCTTGAAATTGCCAGTTAAGAACTTGTTCGACCTGAGAAAGAGAAGGTCGATATCCATCAGGTCGGACTGTCTGTGGGGGAGTCACAAAAGGTCTGGCTGATATTTTGGTGGATGGATCTGTGGATGGAATGAGGGGAGGAAATTCTGCTTCAGAAAACATCATACAAGTCTGCGGTGGAAGTGAGGGTTCCTTTTTTGGTTTTGCCTCAAGGGAACAAGAAGAATAACCTTCTATGGCCAAGAAGTCTAATGCTTTTGCATAGACTGGGAGAGGAGGTGGAGGACTGAGTTGACAGGGACCGATCCATGGAGCATCAGGATCATCTGGTCCAGGTCGTTTGTGCCTCTGTTGGAGACAAAAGGTAGGATATCTTTTCTTGGGCTTTGGAGGAACTGCTTCCAAATCCACATCAGATAACTCATCACAATTGCAACCTGGTTCACACATAGTTGGGTCTATATCCCAGACAAAGTGGCCATTGACATGGGATGCATAGACGTGTGATCCATCAGGATGGAAATATGCCACTGGAATTTTCTTTTCTTTAGGTGTTGGAACTGGGACTATCATACAGGAATGATAGAAGGAAGAATTTCCAGAAGACGACTCATATTTTCCATATGTCATCTTCACAGTTCCGTCTAATTGCTTCTGAAAAGAAGGCTCGAGAAATTGTATCGGTTGTTCATTCCGTTGCAGCTTTTCATAATTAGTAAGCCATTCCCGTGGGATTAGCTTTTCCAATTCTTCTCGAGGAAGTTGCCGTGGCGATTGGACAATAGTAGGGACAGATTCAGTATCAGCATAGATAAACAAAGGATCTGTCGAAACTCCGGGAAAACTGAGATTGATAGCATGATCTTGCTGACGATATACTATCTGATGATGCAGGGATGCAGCTATGGAGGAAAAAGTCTGTTCAGCACCATATAGTTGAAGCTGAATGTAACGCCCCGAATTTTCGGTAATTAATTTCTATGGAATTTTTAAGAGTTTTTAAATTTTATTTCCAATTCTACCCTCGAGGAATTTCCGGGATTTTAGGTCAAGAAGATTATTATTAATTTCTTCTTCTTCTCTTTGGAAATATTATTTAATGGTGAAATTAAACCGTAATTGGATTTCTTTTGGAGTTTATTTGTATTTTGTGGTGAAACACAAGATGGGGTGTAGTTTTTACTAAAACTACGTAGTTTTGGTAGAGCCAAAACCTAAAACACACAAAGGGATGCGTTTTGACTTTGGGGTTGACCAGGGGAGGGGCTTGTAGACGGAATGACGCCGTTTGGAAGCAAAACAACGTCATTTTGCGATTGACGAAACCCTAGCCCTAGAGTGCGCCTATATAATCTTTCTTTTCTCTCTCTCCTTCCCACATCTCTTCCTCTCCCCGACGGCTCACCCTGCTTCTTCTCCCCCCCCTTCTCAACTTTTCCTCTCTTTTTCTTTACTTTTCCCCTGCACTCCATCTCTTATTCCTTCCCACCTCAAAGCGCCGCCGCCGCCATGGGTACGACGTCGCGTCTCTGGTGTTCGCGTCCGGTGGGAAGTATCAGTGTCGTAAAGAGCCGCCCTGTGAACGGCCGCCGTCTCCTCCATCATTCCGTCGCGCCACCGCCGCCTGCACCTTGAAGACGCGAGATCTGGTCTGGATGAGACGAAAAGGGCTGTGCGAGGAGCCGCCGCCGCGTTCGTCGCCGTGTTTGGTAAGCTCCGCCGCCCTTGCCCTTTTCTCTTTTTGTTGCTCTCTTTGCGATGATGTTGTGTGCGGTTGTGTCGTGTTGCCGGCGACTGGTGTGGCGGGGGTTCGGTTGGTGACTCCTGTATGTTGTGTTTTGCGGGCGGTGGATGATGATTCGGGAGTGGTGGATGCTGGTGGTTGTGTTGTCCCGGAGCAGGGTGGTGGCTGCCGGATTTGGGTGGCTGTCGCATGGTGGTTCACAGCAGAGGGAGGCCGGGTTTGGTGTTGGTTTTTACTGGCCCAACTGCCAGTGGTGCGGGTTGTTTCCGGGTAAGGATTTATTCCTCTGTTCGTGTAATGGATGTTTTTGCAAGTTGACCGTTGGGATTGAATATCATTTTGTGGATGCCGGTTTTGGCAGCCTGTGTGGGTTGATTTTCGGGTTGTTGTGGACTTTCCCGGCAAGGGCTTACCGGAATCCGGCGAGCTCGGGAATTTTTCGGCGAGGCAGTTACCGGAATCCGGCGAACAAGTTACTGTTCCGGCGAGCATCAAGAGTCGGCATTAAATGATAAATTCCCGACGAAGCCTGTAGTCTGATTCTGTACAAGTCATGTACTAGTTATGCATTTAATCCATGTATCGGAAATAAAAGATATTAGTGGAAACCGAGTGAGATGAGTGACGTGACGCGTGGCCGGTATATATCCGACGCACATAATAACCTTAGGCCGGAAAGGTCGGGCTCGGGAGCTCGATTAATGTGAGTAAGTGAATGGGCCGGGCCGAGACCCAAGTTATGTCACGTTAAGGATATACGGGCTTTAGGCCCAAGGACTATTATAGATACGGGCTATAGGCCCAATAAAGAGTAATTAATTTAAAATGGGCTTTAGGCCCAATAACTTTAAATGAAATGGGCTTTAGGCCCAGTGACTTTAATTGATGTGGGCTTAGGCCCTGTGAACGTTAATCAAGATAAATAATTGAACTTAAGCAAACCTTTGGTCTCGGGCTAAGTTATAGGATTTGTCGAGCTAAGACTATAGACCTATCTTAATTGGGCTTAAGGACAAAAAGATTTCAGGTCGTTATAGTCACGGCATTGACATGTTGATTTTATGTGGACCTTATGTGTGGTCATTTTGATTTCAATATAGGATATGTTAAGGTGGAATGAGCTTCGGCTTCCGAGACAATTATTATGGCCCAGGTGAGGACTTATAAACCTTTGTATGCATTACTGCCTACAATGTTCGGTTAATTGCCTTGGTATAAAATGTGGTATTATATGTTTGGTTTTGAATGCTGTATGCCTGCTTGCCTGTTGTGCTGATGTTGTTAATTGCAAAGTGTATATATTGATGATATCTTTGATGCGGTATGCCTGATTAAGTGAATTGTGTGCCGGTGTAGTATGATATGCCAGTTGAGCATGTTTGTTTGTTATGCTAAATAACATGATTTATGGATTTGTGTTTGTGTGGTGGATTGTGGGCTGGAGGCCCGGGATTTGAAAATAAGATACTAAATTCCACACAACACTGTTGAATCATAACGTATGGTACAACTCTTAAAGAATAAATGAGAATAACGAATTGTAATAAAGTCTACTGTGGGGCTGTTGACCGGTTGGTTCGAGCGGGAAGTAATACCCCTCGGGATGGAATGCAGGTTTGCATGTGGGCCTGTGATGGCCGATTCTACCTCCCTCTTTCTATCTCCCCCTTTCTACCTCCCTCTTTCTCTCTGTCTCTCTCTCTCTCTCTGGATATGTTTGGGCTTCGTGCCTGGTTTATTTGGGCTTCGTGCCTGGTTTATTTGGGCTTATGCCTGGTTGTCTCATGAGACGGGACCGAGCTCGACGCACACAGTAGAGGGCCCTAATAAAAATATTTTAACCTAATAACAAAGATAATGGTATAAGTAATGACAAGTGTTGGTTGTAATTTGATGTTGTCCTGCTCTGTGTATTGTGGTTGTCGTTGTTTGATGCCGGTGTACTTGTGGTTGATCTGTTTTGTATATTATTGGTTTATTTGTATGCGGTGAGACAGTGGTTGGTCTCACCCCCTCACAGTTTTATACAGGTTAGCTGATCGATGATCAGAAGAGCATATCAGCAGGTGGCGGTGCTTTCCTCTCCTCGGGTCGGATCCATAGAGTTCACTGCATACATGTTATCTTATGTTTAGTCTTCCGCTGCATACTCGTTGTTGTGTAAATTGTTGTACAATTGTTCATTGATTATGTCGTTGATATTGTATCCCGGGTAGAAGGGCATTTTGGTCACTTCACATGATGAATATTCTTTATTGAATAATTTGGGATACGGGTGTCCCGGGAATGATAAGGGCAATTTGGTCAATCTATAATTAATTTATAACTCATATTATTAAATTGGGACACGGGCGTTTTAGTTGGTAGCGGAGCAGGCTGTAGATCCTTGGGGATGTTCTGATATGCTTTGTGATCTTCTGTGCATATGTCTGCTCCTATTTGAGTCGGTTGTTGCATTTGTCAAATGCATTCATATAGAGAGTCGTACTATGGATCCGGTGGAGGACGTGCACCTGCTGAGGGTCGGAGTGACCCGGTATTGTGGTTGAATGATATGCTTAACTTTACGGCTTAGGCTGTTGCAAGGTTTAGTTGTGGAATATCCACTGTTTTGTGAGAGTTGGTGCAGACTCTGAACGCTTTGTTTGTGATTCTTGTCTGAATGGAACTGGCCAATACAAGTAAGAACCATCAATTTATTTTTGGATGTTATGTCTGTCAAGAGATGATCTGACATGATTCTTGTGATTTTGTTGATCTTGGTGATCATGTTATGTGTGGTCTGATTATATAAATTTGAGGATTTGAAGTTACTCGTGAAATTATAATATGGATTTAATCCTGTTTGTAGTTCGAGATGATAATTTCTTGAATTAGTCTGAGGATGATTTAATGATATAATTGGGGGAAATATCTTTTAAAGATACTTGAGGTAATAAACTTTGATGAGTTTGGGGTTGGTCTGATGGTATATTTGGTGAATTATGTTTCAATGATACTTGAGGTACTTAACTTCGGGGAGATTTGAGATATTAGTGGTGATTGTGATAATAAGGTTTTGATCATGAATCTTTATTGAGGTTATAGTGCATGTGCGGATGAGGATTTCGAAAATAGGTGTACATTGAGGGTTGACTTCTGAGGTGATCTCGAGTATGATGATTCACCTGCTAGTCTGTTAATTATGTGAGGAGAGGTACAGTGATGATGTTTTAAGTTCCTTATCAAATAAATTTTGGTGTTCGTGCTAAGTGTGACTTGAGGAGTAGATTATAAGCATGAGTATGAGTTACGAAAGAATGTTTGGGTCTTGAGGAGTCTAAGTTTTGAAATTGTAATTATGATATTTCGGTGACGATTCGTTTCTAGTGCCTAAGTTATGACCTAGGATTTATGTATATCCAAATTTTGGTGGAATTGGCGTGTGATAGAAAAAAAAAATACATTGAGGTTCAGGTCATGAAATTGGTTATGGATTTTGGGTTTTGAGGTATTCACATCGGGAGTGATGATCATGTTAATTAGGAAACAATTGTGGATTCGGTTATCTGAGGATATGCTTAATGGATTAGAAGATTGGATACAAATGGTTGAGTGATGATAGACGAAGTAGTTTATGGATTTTGCTATTGATAATGTTCATGATGATTGGATATAAACTCTTGGGTTAGTGCTTGATCTTATGCTTTTGATCATGTTTGGCTAAGTCGATGTTTGACTTGGTGTTTCGGAGTTCTTGCTTGGGAATTTGATTGATGGTCGTGATGGTTCTACTTGGTAGTTTTGGCCAATGGTATTTTGAAACCGGGTGACACTTGTTTGTGTCAGTTAAGCACTCGGCTGCTTGACTTATTCTACTAATTTCGAGGACGAAATTTTGTTAAGTGGGGTAGAACTGTAACGCCTCGAATTTCCGGTAATTAATTTCTATAGAATTTTTAAGAGTTTTTAAATTTGATTTCGAATTCTACCCTCGAGGAATTTCCGGGATTTTAGGTCAAGAAGATTATTATTAATTTCTTCTTCTTCTCTTTGGAAATATTATTTAATGGTGAAATTAAACAGTAATTAGATTTCTTTTGGAGTTTATTTGTATTTTGTGGTGAAACACAAGATGGGGTGTAGTTTTTACTAAAACTACGTAGTTTTGGTAGAGCCAAAACCTAAAACACACAAAGGGATGCGTTTTGACTTTGGGGTTGACCAGGGGAGGGGCTTGTAGACGGAATGACGCCGTTTGGAAGCAAAACGACGTCGTTTTGCGATTGACGAAACCCTAGCCCTAGAGTGCGCCTATATAATCTTTCTTTTCTCTCTCTCCTTCCCACTTCTCTTCCTCTCCCCGACGGCTCACCCTGCTTCTTCTCCCCCCTTCTCAACTTTTCTTCTCTTTTTCTTTACTTTTCCCCTGCACTCCATTTCTTATTCCTTCCCTCCTCAAAGCGCCGCCGCCGCCATGGGTTCGACGTCGCGTCTCTGGTGTTCGCGTCCGGTGGGAAGTATCAGTGTCGTAAAGAGCCGCCCTGTGAACGGTCGCCGTCTCCTCCATCATTCCGTCGCGCCACCGCCGCCTGCACCTTGAAGACGCGAGATCTGGTCTGGACGAGACGAAAAGGGCTGTGCGAGGAGCAGCCGCCGCGTTCGTCGCCGTGTTTGGTAAGCTCCGCCGCCCTTGCCCTTTTCCCTTTTTGTTGCTCTCTTTGCGCTGATGTTGTGTGCGGTTGTGTCGTGTTGCCGGCGACTGGTGTGGCGGGGGTTCGGTTGGTGACTCCTGTATGTTGTGTTTTGCGGGCGGTGGATGATGATTCGGGAGTGGTGGATGCTGGTGGAATTTGGTCCCGGGAATGATAAGGGCAATTTGGTCAATCTATAATTAATTTATAACTCATATTATTAAATTGGGACACGGGTGTTTTACTGAATCTTCAGGGCTCTTGGTAGGTTTTCATCCAGTAAAGACATATTGAAATTCGGGAAGAACGTGAGTACGATACTTCCGGAATTCAAAGTAGTCAATAGTGTTCCGATCACAGCATGCTCATAGTTCAGATATCGAGGATCCAACAACGAAAGCCTCGCCGTAACTGGTAGACCTTGTCGTCTATGACAAGTCTGATTGCTCTAAGGTGGAGGTGAGAGTATCCCTATTTTATCCATTGAGAGATAAAAGAGGAAGGGATTTCTAAAGTCACATACTACTCAGCAGAGGTTGCCTTCAAGACACAGTGATTCATCTTGGAGGACTGGATGTATTCTTTGACAACAGGACGTCGAAAAGAAATCAAAGTCTTTATAGCTCGAGTGATGGAGCCTTTTTTAAAGACTGTATAAGGATTAACCAAAGGAAGAGTTGAATCCTCAATCTTGACTTCTTCTGGAACATGGGTAATTTCCACTAGGTGATCTATTTTGTGAGAATGGGTTCGTCTGACTGATTCAGGAAGAGAAATAGGTGAGAAAGAGGTAAATGTTTGTGGTATAGGAGTATGGGTCTCTTGGATGTCACTCATAGTTGTTAAGGTTCTTCTCTTACTCTTCTTAAGGAACAATAGTATTTCTTACTCTCTCTTTAGGAACTCTGGTACTATCCCCGAGTTTAAAAGAGACTACCGGACAAGGTAATGGATATGAGGTACGTGGCGTTGTGCACAAGCTCTGCCTACCCAACCAGGTGGGGATCGGCAAGGTATGAGTTTCCAGCCTATATACCGAATATCCATTGACAAGTATCCGTGTGGCTCCGCTACCAAGAGGCGCCGGGAGCTCCAAACTCTGTGAAACTGCTCATGGTGAGTAAAGAAGGATCCACTCTAGGTGGCAATCGGAACTCAAACCCCTTTTGCGATTTCATAAAGATGGAGACCGTAGCATCAGGATAGAAGAAGAAGAGAGTAATAGGACTATTAGTCCTAAAGAATTTCAGAGAAGAGAGAGAGATTTAGAGAGACATGATGTATAAAACACACAAGGTTTTATTGATAATGGGAGTTCTGGTCTCCCCTTTCATGTTTACAAGGCCCCTTTATATAGGTAGGAGCATTTAGAAAAAGATGAAAAAGGATGATGGATGATGATGACTCATCATTCCATTTACAACACACTTTAATAATACAACATAAAAGACAAACGAAGGTGGGTGATGACTCATCATCCCACTTATTACAGCTCACTCATTACACTCCAATAATACAACACACTTTAATTACTTTATTTCCTGATTGGCTCCTCCGAATTGCAATCATGATACATGTCCGTCATGTCGCAATAATGGTCACTGTCCGAGTCAGGGTCATGGGATGACCTGTAAAATGCTGAGTCAAAGTTTGCAATGGGATCCTCGTCAGTTTGTGTGGACCTCGAAACAGTAGAAGGAGATGATGAGGCAGAAGGCTGATGACAAAGCCATTGTGCCCAATTTCGAAGTTCAATGGGAACTGCTGGAGGAATATCAGTTGTGTGGCCTGCAACAGGTCTAGCAGGGGTGGAAACCAAAGAGGTTGAGGTAATATTGGTGTTCCCGGGGATTGTGAATCCATTGAGACTGCAGAGAAAGCTTCTGGCCTCACTGGCTAGGCGGGGTACATCAGCAATAGTTCCTTCAATAGCTTTCCATATGTGAACAACTGGTCGAGGGGCAATGGAGGAGTTATGCTGAACATATGGTCGATGAACTACCACATAAGCAGCAATAGTCTCCCTTTGTGCAGATGGGTGAGTGGCTTGAATTCGAGCAAGTTCTCTTCTCCACCAGGGGAGAGGAGCAAAAGTTTGGAGGAAGTACCAACACTTGGAGGTGTGGGCATTCCTATTCATGAGGTGTCGTAGTACCGGATATACAGGAATATGGATATATGGGCATTCCTATTCATCATCCACTCAACCTCATGTTGAGGAAGTCCCAGATGATCCTCCGGGATATGGCCAAGCTCAAGATACGGCCTAGTCTACTCAAGGCCATACTCAGACTTCTGCGGATACTACAATGGCTGATTCATTTGATACACCTCTTAAGCCAGCGGCGGGACCCTGGTTTACTATTGACGACATTCCACCATCAAAATGGCAATCCCGATTTACTGAATTTCGGGCATGGATTGAAAATCAACAAACAGTCACAGGACAGTCTCTCTATCTTATCCTGAAGGAGTTCACCTCCAGATTCATTGGAACACTATGAGAATGATTCAATAAGATGCAAGATTCGTCGAAGGCAAATTTTCACACTGCCAAGAATACCGACGAAGTCATTTCATACTTCTACTACTCATTCCTTGGAGATGCAACAAAACTCAAGAATCGCCAAGAATCTGAATTCTACCAGATGAAGTGTTGTTCTATGAAGAAGAAGGATCTTGATTTCCATTACCAAAGAATGCTGAAGTACTATTGGAGATTGGTAACGGATGACAAGTCCGTGAATACGTTAAATCAGACGTTTCTTACTTCATTGCCAGACGAGCTCCAACCTTCGGTTCGCAGAGCAATCACCACACAAAGAATTGATGTTGCTCAAACAACGATTGGAGTACTTCATCAGTTGGTACTCGAGTCCGTTGAAACACTATGTGAAAATCAGGAATACTTTTCTAAGTTCCTGACCATGAAGGTACCTTGCAAAAATCCCAGCCTGAAGATAAAATACAAAGATACACAATGCTCCTGCAAGAAGCAATCTCATCTATTTCCCAAACGGCAGTCCAAAGGAAAGTTCAGAAAATGGAAACCTTTTCAGAAGACAAAAAGTCGCCATAGGTTTTTCAAGAGGAAGTCTCGAAAAGGGAAAAATATTGATCGATGTTACATCTATGGAAAAAAGGACATTTTGCAAAGAATTTTCCAGTCAAGCCAGCCAAGTCGGCAAAAATGATTCAGCAGATTGATCTCAATGATTCTGACGGAGATATTAAATCCCTTTACTATGAGCAGGAAGAAATGAATCATGAAACCATCTTTGCACTTGCTGTTACGGATGATGAAGTTTCAGGCTCAGATTCCTCTTCCTCTGAAGAAGATATTCCAATCTTTATGGCCCAACCCTCTCAGCCCACTCTGACCAGTCCACATGTCAATTTGTCCATTTTACCAGATAAGTATGAGAAGCCCATCTCAGCTATTGGTTTTATGGATACAGGAGCCCAAAAGAGTATCATGAATCCAGAAATTCTACCAGCTCATTATTGGGTTAAGCATGAGCAACATTTTCGGGCTGCAAATGGAAAAGTCTTTACAACCCATCTGATCACAAATCTCTTCAAATTTTGCCAAATGGTCTCAAGTACAAAAGGTTTTTTAAGCCATACACAGACATTATCAAGATCTATTCATTGGCCCAAGTTCCAGTATCTTTTGAAGCGGTTCGTGATTCACTTCTCAAGTCTTGTGCAGACTCTCATGCAGATTTCAATCATCCTTTTCCTCTGTGGAAAAACAAGGAGTTTTTCATCTCCTTGCCATTCAAGAAAAATGAAGACGTTAATCCAACAAAGGCCAGTCATCTTGGAATGACTCCTTCTGATTTGGCACTTGCAAGGGAAGAATGCAATCAACTGCTCTCTTTGAAGCTAATTGAGCCCACAAAATCTGAATGGGCATGCCAAGCATTCTATGTGGAGAAGCGTACTAAAAAGTTACGTGGGAAGAAGAGGCTTGTTATTGATTATAAGCCACTCAATCATTTCCTACGAGATGATAAGTTTCCCATTCCGAAGATCGAAAATTTGTTTGTCCATCTCAAAGAAGCCTTC
Organism: Turnera subulata; assembly: GCA_028386065.3. NCBI lineage: Eukaryota > Viridiplantae > Streptophyta > Magnoliopsida > Malpighiales > Passifloraceae > Turnera > Turnera subulata. Next base: position 223,857 of record JAKUCV010001738.1, on the reverse strand, counting down.
ATCTTCTCCAAGTTTGATCTCAAAGCAGGTTTTTGGCAGCTTGGTATCCATCCTGAAGATCGTCCCAAAACAGCCTTCTGTATTCCTGATGCTCAGTATCAGTGGACGGTCATGCCATTCGGTTTGAAAGTGGCCCCATCTCTTTTTCAGAAAGCAATGACAAGAATATTTGCACCAATAATCCACAGTACTTTGGTGTATATTGATGATATCCTCCTCTTTTCAAAAGAGGAGGAGTCCCACAGAGCATTATTGGAAGATTTTCAAGCTATTGTCCAAAAATATGGCATCATGCTGTCGGAAAAGAAGAGCTTTATTGGCCAACCTCAAGTAGATTTTCTTGGCATGAGAATCTCATCAGGCCACTACAGTCCAAGACCACATATTGCACAGGAATTGCTCACTTTTCCAGAAGAACATTTGTCCCCTAAAGAGGTCCAGCAGTTTCTTGGCATTGTCAATTATCTTCGCAACTTTATCCCACAGGTAGCCACCCACACTTCAGCTTTATCGAAAATTCTGAAAAAGACACCTCCACCATGGAGTCAAGAACAGACAACAGCTATCAAGGAGTTGAAACGAATAGCCCAGAATCCTCCACCTTTGAAGATTCCTTCTGTGGGCCTACGCACCCTTCAGACCGATGCTAGTGACCATTATTGGGGTGCTGTTCTCTTAGAAGAAATTGACAACGTGAAACATCTTTGTGGACATGCTAGTGGACAATTCAAAGACTCTGAAAAGCATTACCACACCATTTACAAGGAGATTTTAGCAGTAAAAAATGGGATCAAGAAATTTGAATTCCACTTGATTGCGACATGACAGACATGTATCATGATTGCAATTCGGAGGAGCCAATCAAGAAATAAAGTAATTAAAGTGTGTTGTATTATTGGAGTGTAATGAGTGAGCTGTAATAAGTGGGATGATGAGTCATCACCCACCTTCGTTTGTCTTTTATGTTGTATTATTAAAGTGTGTTGTAAATGGAATGATGAGTCATCATCATCCATCATCCTTTTTCGTCTTTTTCTAAATGCTCCTGCCTATATAAAGGGGCCTTGTAAACATGAAAGGGGAGACCAGAACTCCCATTATCAATAAAACCTTGTGTGTTTTATACATCATGTCTCTCTAAATCTCTCTCTCTTCTCTGAAATTCTTTAGGACTAATAGTCCTATTACTCTCTTCTTCTTCTATCCTGATGCTACGGTCTCCATCTTTATGAAATTGCTAAAGGGGTTTGAGTTCCGATTGTCACCTAGAGTGGATCCTTCTTTACTCACCATGAGCGGTCTCATAGAGTTTGGAGGTGCGCGACCTGGGTCGACCGGATTAGTCGGGGCAAAGCTCCGTGGATGGGAAACCAAAAAAAAATGTAAAAAAATAAATTTTTTAATAAATAATTTAAGTAGCCAATCATATAAACTATATATAATTATTCTATATAAAAAATAAAGATACCTGCAAATGTAACAACTATATATAAGTTTCTAAAATTAAGAATATATATTTTACACCTTAAAATTAAAAAAAAAATTCAATGTGTGAGGAACGGATTAAGTTATAGAAGTAAGACTAGACAATAATAAGAGTTTTAAAAAATGACTAGACCTCCTAAAAATGAAAATAAGAAATAATCCAGAAGTTAATTGTATAATCTATAATTAAGATAACATAAATTATTCAAATCAAAATATTAAAAATGTGAGCTTGTGTAAAATTATGATGAATTAAAGGTTTAAAAAGTTAGGGAAAATTTAACAATACTTCATCTTACTCAATCTATTCATAAATTAAACATGACCAATTTTTTTATAAATTCATGTAGTTATTTTTTATATCAATAATTAGAGAATAATCATACAATATATTATTTTAGCACGAACGCGTGTGTGCAGAAACTTATTCAGATAAAAATTGAGGTTGATGAAAAATAAGTAAAAAAAGAACTAGTTGGAAAAAAAAAACTAGTTCTTCTCAATTCATTAAATTTTCTTTTTTTAGATTCACGTAGTTTTCTATGATGCATAATATTTTGCTTTGTCATTTATATTTAATTTTTTGGGCTAAAAAATCCACAAATATTTGATATTTTGATAATTATTACATCTTAATTAGTAAATTTAAGGTTTTTGAGCAAAGTAGTAATCTTAGTTTATTAGTTATAATCTAGTTAAGTTACTTTATCATCCAGGTTCAATCTAATTAAATGTAATTTTATAAGCTTATTTTTTAAAAAAAAACATAAATCATAAATCTCTCACAAGCTAGTTAATGAACCTAAACAAGTCGAGCTCATGAGCCTTTAAACGAGCTAAGATCACGATTTAACGGATCAATTTTCAGCAAGCTCGGGCTCGACTCATTTAGTTTCAAATTTTTTATATGCAAGCCCAGGCTCGGCTTGTTTCCTTAACGAGCTAGGCTCGAACAAGCTATTATCGAGCTGAGAACGGCTAGCCTCATTTGCAGCCCTAATTATGGCTGAACCTTTTCAGAATTTAACTAGTGATATAGTGTGTTTTCCCATCAATGAGATTGTAGCGTTGTTCTTAAAAAGAAAAAAGATAGTATCGTTGTGGCATAGTGGGGGGAAATGCTTTCTTTCTTTTTTTAGAATAAAATAATACAAAATTTATTCAGACTGAATAAAAATTTACATCAAATAAAATTTTCTCCATTATAGTGGGAAAGTGTGAGAGAACCAAACATGTTCTAAAGCAGAAAAAGAAACTAAATGGCAGAATTTATGTGTCGTCTTTTTACCCTTTCTTGAAATAAAATGAGAATCAAACAGGTAAAAGACTTAGCAAGAAAAGATAAATCTTCAATGATTCAGCCCAAAGGGCTATTGGGAGGGTTGTGTGCTTGGAGACCAATGATCACTACTTGAGAGTCCATTTCCAGGAGCAACTTTTTGATCTGCTTCTCTTTCACCAGACACATACCAAGACGTGCTGCATACGCTTCACCAACAACTGATTCTAATGATACAGGGAGTTGTTTAATCGCCATAGCTAGTATATCCCCCGTCTAACTGCAGAGAACCGCATCCCAAAACAGTATTGTGCTGGGAAATAGCCACATCCGAATTGAGTTTGACCACACCAAGCCGCCAACGTCCTACCCGTATTCTGCTCAGACCAGCAAAGGCTTATTGATTAGAATCCAAATATTCAGAAAGAAAAGTTTCAGCAGAAAGTGCGGCTCGAGCTTGGCTATCGTGAATATTCTGGAATACCAAAGAATTGCGACTCTTCAAAATTAACCAGCAGTGAGTTAAAACCTGTGTCATGACCTTCTCTCCCAATGAGTTGCAACCATTCATGTGTCTATTCAGTATCAATCTCGGAAATACTATCAGGAATTGAGCTTAGTCATCATACTTGCTGAGACCAGATACAATCCCTAAGCAAGCGCATGACTGATTCAGGGGCAGAGTTGCACCTGAGATAGGTTGTATCAACAGTTGGTAACTTCCAAAAACACTAACACGTACTGAGAGGATATTAGTGCATATGTGCCAAGCGAAAGATCGAATCTTTGGAGGGATATTTAGCTTCCATAGTCTTTTCCACCAAACTGAGGAAAAATTCGGTATCCACGAAGTTGAAGATATAAATTGGGGGTGTAGTAGAGATAAACTCACATTGTATCCACTCTTGACTGTGTATACTCCTCATGAGCTGAGATACCAAGAGGGATTATCTGGTTAATTGAGGGCACTGAGCAGGATACTCTTAATGAGTCGGGCTTCCTCGTGGGTGAATATGGAATCTATTAATCCAAATTCCAATCAGCTGATTCATTCTGAATAAGGGTACTCACTGCGGAGTAGGTCCAAACCTGAAATGGGGGATTGAACTGTACTGTCCCGATCACTTGGCAACCATCTATCACCCTATATCTGAATTGATTGTCCATCCCCAATAATCCAATGAACACCATGCTCTAGAATAAGTCTAGCCTTCATGATACTCCGCCAAGTATAACTCCCAAACTAGCTTGAATAAAAGATGTGCATGGAAGAATTCTAGCCAACAAGCTTGCTCTCCCCTCTGCCCCCTCCCCTAAGACTTCTTTCGACATAATTTTCCAAAGATAGCCAATGCAATTCGCGTTTTCCATCTCTCTATCCCCAAACTTGCGAATCAGGATTTTCATTTCATCAGAAATAGAGCTTGGAAGGAGAAAACAACTCATCACATAATTCGGTACAGCTTGAACTACTGCTTTAATAAACAATTCTCGCCAGCTTCGGAAAGAAACCTGTCTTTCCATTGCCCCATCTTCTTAAGAAGTCTATCTTTAACACACGCAAAGATAGTCTTTTTTTATCTTCCCACTATAGCTGGTAAACTCAGATACTTCTTAAAAGTGTCTATTGCCTTTATTCCTAAATCCCCTTGGATTTGAGATATCAACCGATCAGGAGTATTTCGGCTAAAAAACACTTTGGACTTATCCAAATTTACCTTCTAACTAGAGGCAAGCTCATACTGAAGTAATATGGAACCAATAGAACGAGCTTCTTCTCGCGTCACACGAGCAAAGAAAATGCTACCATCAGCAAAAAAATAAGTGTACGATGGGCAGAGCCCTGGTATCAATCTTCTGAGCATAGCCTTTAACTACCAGTCTTACTTTGTAGCTTACATAATTCTTATCAGGAAATCCTTCTTTCTTTGCAAAAACCCATTTGCATCCAATTGCATTCTTTCCATTTGGTAGTTGTATCAACCTACATGTCTTATTCTTCTGATAAGATTCCATCTCTTTCTCCATTACATCTTTCTATCCACTATTTTCAAAACTTTGAATGGTTTCTAAAAAAGTAGAAGGAACATCATCAATGGTTGGAAGTGCATAGGCTGCCACTTCAATAAGACGTTCTGATTTTTGAATTTCTCATCCTGTTCTTCGAACGACAATTAACTCTAACAGCTATAGAGGAACTTAGGACTGAATCTCTTCTTCATTTGATTCTCCATCTATCAATAAAGAGTTACTATTGGTGCCCATTTCTATAATCACCTTGGTATGATCAAACGCCACCTACTGTGAAATACTAGCAGCTTCTTCTAGAATTACCTTAGTCAGCATGGCAGATTCATCAAAAAGTAACATCTCTACAGTCTTCTTTGCCTCCACACAACATAAACAATATCCCTTCACTCCAGCATTGAAGTCTATAATAAATTTTTCTTTATTTATAGATCCAACTTTGTTTCATTCATAAGTTAGTATGCACTAGAATCAAACACATGCAAAGAATCATAATTATTAGCTAGTTTCCCTGACCATACTGCCAACGGGGTCTTGCCACATAAAATAGATGATGGTAACCGATTAATAAGATACTGAGCATATGTCACAATCTCAGCCAAAAATTTTTTGCCTAACCCAGCATTAGACAACATACATCAAACATTCTCTTACTAATGCCTTGTTCATATGCTCTGACACCCCGTTCTATTGTGGTGTTTTCCTAACTTTGAAATGCCAAACTTGCCACAACATTGGCATACCTTCAGGAAAGGATCACTCGTATACTCTCCACCATTGTCTGCTCGAAGAACTTTAATCTTCCTTTCGTTCTGGTTTTCAACCTAAGCTTTCCACTTAAGGGAAATCCCAAACACCTCATGTTTTTTCTTCATCGTAAACACACATACTCTTTTGGAAAAGTCATCAACAAAAAGTGACAAAATATTGTCTCCCTCCAAGTGACGACGCCTTGGTAAGTCCCCACAAATCTAAATGCACATAGTCCAAAATCCCCTTAGTATTATGGATAATAGTGCCAAACTTCACTCTTTGTTGCTTTCCCAAAACACAATGCTCATAAAAATATAATTTATAAGTCTTCATACCTTCAATAATCCTTGCTTGGCAAGAATTTGCGAAGATTTTTCATCAGCATGTCCCAAACGCATATGCCACAGCTTTGTTGCCTCTACATCCTTCTTGCTTCCAGAAGTTACTACTGCTATTGTCCCAACTACTAAACTACCTTTGTAGTAATATAGGTTATTACTCCTCATGCCTTTTAACATCACTAATGCTCCTAATGTTGCTTTAAGAATTCCATCTCGCATAGTACAATTAGGCCTTTTGATTCTAAAGCCCAAGAAAGATGAGATTCTTCTTCAATTGTGGAATGTATCGAACATCTCTCAAAATTCTGGTGGATCCTTCAATATTATGCAATTTGATTGAACCTTTCTCAGCTATTTTAGATGGGTTTTCATTGCCCATATAAACAACTCTTTTATTTTGATCTTCAAAGTCAAAGAACCATTCCCGGATGGGACATAATGGTAGGTGCAATCTAAATCCAAAATCCACTCATCTGCTCTCCACATAACTTCTACATCCTGTAACATTTGCATCATGTGGAGTCTTTTCTTTCTTCTTCAAATTTGGACAGTCTTGCTTCCAATGGCCTTTCTCGAGAAAAAAGGCATACTCATCTTTGGCGACTCTACTTCTTGACTCGGATCTTCCTCTTCTCCTATTTGTCTGGCTTTGTTTTTCCACCTCTTGCCACTAAAGGTTCATCTTCTGTAGTTACTTTATTCTTCATTTTATCCTATTGTCTTAACTCATGATTGTAATATTCTCCTTCCCATGAAGTAACATAGTCTTCAAGTGCTCAAATGTATAGTGAAGAGTTGATAACAACATCAGAGGCAAATTTTCGTCTTTAAATATAGCATCCAAATTGAACAATCAACAACTAACTTTTTAAATAAAGTGATGTGCTTATTCATAGTAATACCTGGTCGATACTCAAACCGGAACAATCTCTTCTTCATTAGAAGCTTACTTTGACCACTCTTCTTTTTCAAGAAAGTATCTTCCAATGCCTTCCATTGTTTGTGTGCAGAGACTTTATTTTTTAATGCATACTTCTGATCTTTGGAAAAGCAGGATCGAATTGTTCCGCATGCCAACTTGTTTATGTCAGCCCAATCCTTGTCACTGATATCATCATGCTTCTTTTCTTCAATATCAATACCAAGGCCTTGTTGGAATAGTGAGTCATGGACCTCACACTACTACATACCAAGATGACTGGTACCATCAAATATCACCACAACAAATTTCAAATTAGCCATTGGAAGCCTTGACCATTTGGACGTGGAAGCCATCTTGCCAGTAGGCTTTTTTTTTACCTTCTTCTACCATTATAAAATCAAAAGATAGTATTCAATAATGCAATATTTCAAAAATAGCCCTAAGGACGAACCTTCATCTCCCTATGTAACAGCCCGGGTAATTTTTACGTTTTTACCGTCACCGTAAAATTTATTTTACAGTTATTTACCATTAAAATTAATCTTGGTAATTAATTTATGGTAATTCGTGCATCGGATTCCGAAACCGAGCCTTGTCCCACGTTCGGAATTTTTCTGCGGATTTTTCAGACCAAAGTTGGAATTTTTCGGGTCTAGGAATCTTCAAAAAAGTCGGGATTAACCCCGAGTTATTGGGCCAGAAATAAAGTCAAGGGGGTACATTAGTTATTTTCTGGTCCGGACGGGACACAACTCACAAACTGCACAGCAACGAGGCAGCCGCCACCGACTGTGAAGCTTGTGAGTGGACTGTGCCACCCGTGAAGAACTAGTATCTTGCCCGTGCATTACAATCATTCTGCACTGTAAGCCCATGGTTCTCCTGCCTTAACTCTTCCACTGCAACTCACCATTGCCCAGGAAAAAAACCCAACCTCCTTCTGCAGCTCATCTACCAAGCTAACCAGAAAAAGGAAATAAAAAAAAAAAACAAACAAAAACACACAAACGCCGTCGTTTCACCCCTCCCTCTCCCCTTCTTCTTTTCTTTTTCTTTCTTCTCCACCGTGAGCCACCCGTGGCCGAGAACCACCAGCCGCCACCTATTCCTTCTTCGTCCTCGCTCGCCGCGCCGCGTAGTAGGGACGGGACCGAAGCCTCGCCGCCCTCCTTCTTCCCTTCTCTGGTCTTCCCTCTGCAGCAGATCGACGCCGTCGATGACAGGAGCCCACTTCCTCGCCGCCTGCGCACCGACGACCCGAGCAGACCCGCGCCTTCCGTTCTCCCTCGCGACGCAGCCGCTTCGGTCTCCTCTCCTCACACCACTCTCGTCTGCCTCGGCCCGTGACGTCGCTTCGCCGTCCGTCCGCGTGCGCCGCCACTGCAGCTCACAAGGTCAGCATGACCCGGTTGTGCAACAGGTCCAGGTCGACCCGGATGAATTGACCCGTCGGGATGTGGGTCTGGTTGGTGGCCTGGGCTGGAGCGGGCCTAGGTTGGGGCGTGGGCCTATGGCTCATGTCTTGACCTGGACCTCTGCGCCTGGGCCAAGGGCTGACCTGTTGTGGTCAGGGCTTTGACCTGGGCCTGGTCTTGGAGTATGGGGTTGGGTTTGGATGTGGGCTGCATAGTATGGCCCAGTTTGATTTAATTAAAAAAAAGAGAGAGAAGAGGAATTAAATCTGGGAAATGGGAAAATAATAAAATCTGGAAAGGAAAATAATTTTGGGAAAATAAATATAATCCTGGAATTAATTAAAATATATATTTTGGAGGAATATATGATATTATAGAAAAATAATTATTTTGAGAAATAAATATGGAAAGGGTATTATCAAAGAAGTAATGTACCGGAATAATATCTGGGTATAGGTATAGGTAAGGGTATAGTATTATCTTAGACACTGGAAATAAATGGTGAATTATGACGATAATGGAAAATTAACGCAGGGGAGTAACCGAGACGAGTTAGTATTTTTTTTTCGGTATATAGTAGTAGTATGACATTTTCATATCACTTATGTGTGCATATTACTTGTTTGGTATAGGAGTTGATAACGAGCAGATACCGGAGGAACCGAACGTGGAGTCTGTTGGACATTTCCAAAACTGATAATCGGCTAAGGTGAGGATGGATAACCCTTGATATGTGCCCGTAATACTGTGTATGATTTGTTGTTTGAATGAACTGCTGAGATGATTATTGTTGGCTATTTGACTGCTATGATATTGTTGCTGTTGTTGGTTAGCTGTGTTATTGATTTGTGAAATCTATACTGAGATTAATGTTGAACTGTTAATTGTAAGTAATTAGTGTTACGAGATTATTGATTGGATGAGTCTGTGGATTAATCTGAGGTAATAGAAAATGGATAATTGACGAAAGAGTAATGAAATTGGACTGAATTTGTGACGATGATATAAATGTCACGTGGAAAGTAGTGGTACGACTAGATGGTTAGAGGATAGTTCTGTGGTGTCATGGCCGGTTTGGTTTGGTTGTTGGGGATGTTGATCCCGGATGATGTTGTTATAGGGATGTTGATCCCGGATTTGTTGATATTGGGATGTTGATCCCGGATTAGTTGTGATTGGGATGTTGATCCCGGATTAGTTGTGATTGGGATGTTGATCCTGGATTGTGTTTTGGCCTGGCATCCGGAATTAGTTAATAACCAGGTACGACCCTAGCTTGTCCAGTGACGGGGCCCGGAAGATAAAATTGGTAAACATTCTTTTGGTCTTGGCTCAGTTGTGTTTAGTAGAATCTTTGTGTTGTGATTGTATGTGTTTACTTCGAAAGTATTATGGTTGATTGCATATCTCTGTTTACCCTTCGTCGGTGAGCACTTCGGACTCACCCCTCGCCTGCGGGGTTTCATCCCGTAGGTTTAGTTGTTTCGTAGATCAGGTACGACGTTCGATGGCTGCTGCATTCTTCTCCACCTGACTCCGGATCCATACCTCCGCTGCATGTGCATATAAGTCTTCCGTTGCTGTGTCATATATGTTGTTGTGTTGCTGCTTTCCTATATTGCTTATGATGTTGATATACTGGATTGTGTTGCTTTGTTGAGCTTTGAGTGTGGATTGAATAATGGTCCTCGAGTGTGGGTGACAGATGTTGCTTTGTACTTTTGCTGTATTTGGATTTACCATGTAGTATTTTACTGCGATGTACTGCCTGAGCTGTTAATAAGAATAGTTTCGGCACGTGTTTACCGTGACCGGTAAATACGGGTCGGGGCGCTTCACCCTACCACTTATTGGGAAAAATTCGGGCGATTTCCCCGCTATAACCAATAATTGGTGAATTAAACAAAAGATTTACAACTTACACTCGAGACAAAAGTGTTGAATATTGAATACTATATCACAAATGCACAATGGAAAAACAAAAGCGGAATAATAAAAGAGATAAGGAAGGAACACACCAGGAAATTTGATAACGAAGTTCGGTCATTATTTGACTACGTCCCCAAAGCACCACTATTAAGGTATGCTCTTTATATTTAAAAAGAGTATGTAATATAAATTTGAGGATATATTAAAGAGGGGAGGATGTGTTTCTTATATAGCTCTCGACTCTCCCATCCAAAACTACTTCCAACCAATGTGGGATACAAAAAGCGCCACAAGACAACAATATGCACTTTACACAAAGTTCATACATTATACAAAAAATTTCTTACAAACTATAAAATTATACAAACAGTATAAATACTAAATAATAGATATAACTTATTAATTACTTCAAAAGAATGACATATCATTTCATTCTATGCTCCCCAATAAATAGAAAATATCACAAGCTCCATTTTTGAAAAATATATCTATATTTAAATGTTCGTTAATAGAGATATTAAAATTGTTTATTAGCATGCAGTGTAGTGACATCTCTGTTAGAATAAGTTTCAAGAAATAAAGGGTTCGATCTCAGTGGGTAGTCTAGGAGTTGGAGTTGAAATTATTTATGTAATTCGGAAAAAAATAATAATTTTACTCAAGTCTCAATTCTCTTACACTATACATCAAATTATCTATAATATTTTTTTTAGAAAAATAAAAATAAATATCACACTATTTTCACTATGGTTATGCCATATGAAATAATACAAAAAGATTTAAGAAAAAATTCTATCATATCATTCGTACTATAATTGATGACCCAATGTCATGTTTTGCAAGCTTTCATCAAATAGGAAAAATTATTAAATCCATAGAGGGTGGCAAAACAACAGTGTTATCCGAATGGTGCCAAATTAGCGCTGACACTAAAATGGGAAGAAATTATTAAAAAAGAAAAAACAGAATCATTATCAAACGACCCACCATGGTTTTGACGTCAATTTGTGCATCTTCAGTTTTGCCTTTTTATAAGGGCCGCCGCACCAAAGCACATGGCCACCAAGGCAACCACACACCTTACGTCTCTCTCAGTGTCATCTTTTCTCCAGAATTTGTAATATGTTCAAACAAGTCTTGTCAAAAAATTTTATTCTTTAGGAATTTTTAGTGATCACAAGCTGGAGATTTTCAGTCAGTCACTTGAGAAAAGGAAATTTGAGAAAAGGGAACATGCTTTTTTCCCACAGTGAATAACGGATCAAGATTTGACATTGACCTTTTTGGTAGAGGATTTCCACCCAATTGCTCTTTTTTAATCCTACAAACTCTAGTATATTGAGATTAGAATTTGACTTTGTAGCATTCTGAAACTTTGTGTGAACACTTTTTTAGTTTCTTTTTTTTTTCTATCCGGTATCTGGAGATTTGTCACCGATCAGGATCGATTAGGATTGTTCTGATCAGGATTGTACATTTTGTTAAGATGGATGAGTCTCTTAATGAGGATTTTCTAGCTACGTAAGAATTCACGCTTACGCAAAATCAAATTGTTTACTACTTAGACCAACTCCACATCATTCGGTATTTCGAAAGCAAGCTTTTGTCCAGACTAGTCCGATCCAAATTATGCACTAATGATGGGTTGTAAGACATGTTGTAGATACATGCCGGGCCTAAGATTATCTTTAATATTAATTTATGTGAGATGAGCTTCCCCCAAAATTTTGTATGCTCGATGTCAAAGCTTTCTTGTTTTTTCTTCTCTTCCCCCTCTCCCTATTTTGAGCTTAGGAGAGTGTGGCTTGCTTTCGAGTGCATGCCATGTATTATTATTATTTGCCCATTTGTCCTCTTTTCCTTTTTCCATTTGGTTTCTGGTTTATTCCTCTAACTTCTGATCAATTCGATATCTTTGAAATTAAAAGTAAACGACGCGTTTTCATTCAGGATTAGGAAAGATGAAACATTATATTGAATAATGTACACCTCTTATTTCCTTGCCCTTCTGTACATGCCCAATATTTTTTGTTTTTCAAGTTCTTTAATGCATGGCACTCTTTTGGAAGACCACATGCTTGATTTCCACTGATCATTTGTTCATTTTCTGGGTCCTCCTTCCTGGCACAATTATTTTGCAACATTAGATTAATAGTTATTGCAATTTGCATGTCCCTGTTAGATTGCTTACTAACTATCCATATAGGATCACATATCCCCTATAGCATATATACACTTTCATATATACGCAGTGGCAGTGCCGGTGGCCTGGGGGCTGAGGGTACCCATAGCCTCCCTTGAATTTTTAATTTTCCTATATAAGTCTTATTGCAATTTATATTTGGCCCCTCTTAAATTTAAAAATATTGTCTAGCTTGCCAATGTGTATACGGGTTGGAAACCAAAAAAAATATATGCACTTTCATGAGGTGCATGCTTATTTATAATTGGTGAATTTCAATATCGACAGTGGCGAAGCTAGATAGAATTTTCAGAGGGGGCCAATGTAACATTTTGTGTGTGATAATAAGGATTTATGTAAAAACAAATTTAATGAGGGGGTCAATATAACATTTTGTGTTTGATAATGAGGGTTTATGTAAAAAAAATAAAATTTAGAGGGAGTCAAATATACGTAATGATAGGATTTATTTGCAAAAATTAAAAATATAAAGAGCAATTGATATAATACGATAGGGCTTGTATGAAAAAATTAGAAACCCAGGCCTTGGCCCCCTGGGCCACCGCCACTGAATATCGAGATATCGATCATGAAAATGTGTATAGATACTGTACATCCTCTTCTCTAAAAAAATTTAGAATGTTTATGCATGTATTATGAAAGCTCATTGATATAGTTGAAGACTTCAACTTGAAGTGCGCCAGTGAATTGTTATAATTTTCTTTTTTTCTAGCAAATGAAGTGAAATGTTACCAGTGTTTTCAATCCCGTACCAGCCCTGTCGGTCAACCCGGATAACCATGACCTTGCAGATTTTCAGAGTCAGTATATTTTTTTCCGTAAATTTTTTGTTAAACCTAATTTTGACCCGGTGGCTCGACCGGATTCATCACCGAATCCAGGTTTAACAACATTTATATTTCCAACGTCAAACACCCCGACCCAAATTTACACAGCAAACAGTAATTACCGAACAACAGTACCGACACGCGGCACAGATAGTAAATACAATAGAAAACCGGCCCAATGGCTCAATGAAACAACATATCACCCGACCTCGGGGATCTCAATAACAATAACACAACAGAAGCATTTATAAACTCAATGACAACATATGCAAAGCTCGATGCAAGCTAATGGATCCGAGTCCTGTCCGAGGGTACACTGCAGCCGCCGAAATGAAATCCTGATCTAACCTGCAAGGACTGTGTGAGGGGTGAGACCAACCACTGTCTCACTGATAAACAAAAAAATCGCAGTATATGAGCAACCGTAAATACACCCAAGCCAACACAGAAACAATAGAAGTATAGGAAGCACATTCATAGCATCGGTATCAACTTACCTGAACTCACTATACGTCAGACCTCTCACGATTAAGCTAGTCTTTTAAACTCACTGACACTTGACGGTAGACTTACCAATTTTATTATTAGGGCCCTGTCACGTAATAAGTATTGGCCGTGCCTGGAAGCCAGGTTAGCTAACCACAGCGTACTCACCGTTAATCCATAAATATCTCAAATCAGAAAGTATCACGATAACCGAGTCCCGCAGTCCTCGGCGGAAGTCCCGCAGTCCTTCCTATAACAAATCAACTGAGTACCAGTCCTTAACCGGGAGTCCCGCAGTCCTCCCTATATATCACAAATCACAAGGCGACTACCATCTGGCCGTACCAATACCTGTCACATGACAACCTAGATGTCTAGATGATATTACCACTGTTTACTATTATTTCTCATTCCACTGTCCAACAGTAACCCAACATACTCACTTTCCCTAACAGGCTTTCAGCCACACAGCTCCTCTGGAAATTCAATCATAATGTCACAATACCGGGTCACTGCTATTGACCGATCAAATACCACATATCTCATACGAACGTCACAATAATCATATCGACATCACAAAGCTCAACAGCTAGTCCACAGTAGTCATCAAGCATATAACAATAATCATAACAGTAGCCAGCAATAACATGACAGGCACAACAAGATAACATATAAATAACAATCAAACAAACAACCGGGGTATCACGGGCAGCATACCGAAGTTTATAAGTTTATATCCTGACCTGACACTCCTCGGAAGCTGTTATCTGGTCAAGCTTCGATATCCCTATATTTATAACAACGATAATTACTTACAATGCACAAACAAAGATGATCATGCATGATACCGGTTTTATTACTATACGGCTTGTCTTATGCCCTATTTATTTTTGTTATCTCCATAATTTCCTTAAAATATAAAATTAGCCTTTCCAATTAATTGAAGATTAGCTCGTTATGTAACAGCTCGGGTAAAAATTTGGATTTTTACCGGGACTGTAAAAGTCTTTTTACAGTAGTTTATCGAAAGAATTAATCTTGGGTAATTAATTCAAGGTAAATCGAGCGTCGTTTTTTGTAACCGAGGGTTTTCCCGAGCTCGGGATTTTTTCGTGGATTTTACGGACCAAAGTTGGTATTTTTTTTGGGTCCCGGAATCTTCGGAAAATCACACCGGAAAATAACTAAGGGGGTATCAGTTATTTTCTGGTCCGGACTGGACTCGCTCCATAATGCAGACAAGCTGCATTATTGAAGAATCACAGGCTGAACAGTTTTTCTTCATCTTTATAATCAGAAGCAGGAATCGGTGAAGAGGCAGAGGAGAAGAGAAAAGGAGAAGAAAAAAAAAGAGAGAAAAAGGAAAGGAAAAAAAAAGAAAAAAAAAAGAGAAAAAAAGAGAAAGAAAAGAAAAAAAGGAGAAAATCAGGAAAAAAAAAGAGAGGAAGGAGAAAAGAAAAAGAGAGGAAAAAGAAAAAAAAAGAGGAAGAAAAAAAATAAAATACAAGAAATTAAGAAAAGAAAAGAAAGAAAATAGAAAAATAGAAAGAAAATAGAAAAAAATAAAAAAAAGAAAAAGGAAGAAACCTGGGTGAACAGTTCGTCACCCCGGATCCTTTCCTCAGTTACTGTTTACGAGATGGAGTTCCCCGCCGAGTCTCGTGCCACCGTCGCCACCAGCCTCTTCCCCGTGACGTCGCCGACCTGTTGCCATCGCCCCCATCGCTTTCCGCCGCCGGACGCTCCTGCACGAGCCGTTGACCCGGCGGAGGACCCGCGGATCCGTCTTCCTCCGCGCCTGCAACTGCTCCTGCCGTCGCCGCGCCTCCTTTTCGCCGCCCATGGAGTCGCCTCGATGTCGCCGACCCCACGCTCGCTTCCTTCGCGTTGTCGCGCAGCCGCCGCCGTTCCTAAGGTAAGAATGGGTGCTGGTTGCCGGGTTGGGTTGTTTTATTTTTTTAAAAATATATATATATGTATATATATATAATTATTCTGGTATTTAATTTTCAAAAAAATATATATTCACTTTGAGAAAAATATAGAAAGTATGATTTATGGTTTTAGGGAAAAATGTATGTATATATATACCTTTATAATTATGTTTTGTTTTGAAAAAAATGTTATTATACATATTTAGGGAAAATATAAATATTATATATATATTCTGGAAATTATAAATACGTTATTATTTTTCTGGAAAATTATTGTAATTAACTTTGGAAAATATATATGGTAAACATGATTTATATTTCTGAAATATATAATTATTTTGATAATGTAATTGTTTGGAAAAGTATTTTATGTTTGGAAATATATATGTGTATTTATAAATTCGTATTTATTTTCAGAAAATAAGTTTATGTGATTATACTTTCTGGAAATGGAGTTTTCTAAAGATAATAATACTTGGAAATTATATTTTGGAAAGTATAATAATTTTTATTGAAATATTATGGAAAATATATACATACGTTATAATTTCCAGAAAAATTATGGTAATTATTATTTTGGAAAAAGTATATTATTTTATGAAAATGTTTTGATTTAATAGTTTTGGAAATATATTTTTGTAACCTTATATGCATACGATATATTTTCGGAAGAGGGATAATTATGGAAAAGATGAAAATAAAGGATATGAACCGGGATGGGGTATTTCGCAGTTTTGGCATCATAGCATACCGATTATGTGCATTTATGTGTATATATTGTTTTGTTGTATAGGTTTGATATCGGGCAGTTTCCCGAGGAGCCGGCTTGGGACCGGACATTGTCTTCGGAGTTGAGTATCGGCTACGGTGAGGATGGATTTCCTTCATTATGTGCCTATATTACTCGGTTGTTGTGTTTGATGGTTATTGCACCGTTGAGTATTGCGTTTGTTGTGGTTTGTTTCGGGGTGTTTATCCCATTGTCTTGATTGTTGTCGGGATGTTTATCCCAGTGTCTTGATTGAGTTTTTGGATATTTATCACTGTGTCTTTTGGGTATTAAAAGTAATGGAATAAATAATAATTTGTGATAAGGATGTCGATCCTCGGTTTTGGATGGGATGTCTATCCCGGCATTTTGGTTAGGGATGTTAATCCTTGTGATTTGGTTTTGAATGACGATAATATAATTGTCACGAGATAAGTAGTGGTACGACTCGATGGTTTCAGACTGTTTTGTGGTGGCCATGACCTGAGTTACTTGTGATAAGCATGTCTATGCTTGGGATGTCTATCCCGTGATTATTTTTGGGATGTCTATCCCTAGGTTCGTATTTTTGGGATGTCGATCCCTGGGTTCTCTTGGATTTGGTCTGGCACCTGAAATATGTTGATAACCAGGTCTGACCCCTAGCTTATCCGTGACGGGGCCCGGAAAGATAAAATTGGAAAATTGGATTTTTATTTTAGTCTTTTTGGTCTTGGACCAGTATTGGGTCTTGTCCTTTGGTTTGGTTGTTAGGCTTGATTCTGACCTTGAGTAATTATAGTGTTGCATATTGATTGTCTATCCTTCGTCGGTGAGCACTTTGGACTCACCCCTCATCTGCGGGCTTTCATCCCGTAGGATGGATTATTTGTGGTACAGGTTTGGTGCATTCTAGACAAGCTGCGACGTTATCCCTTGGACAGGACTCGGATCCATAGTTTGCATCATGTGTCACATACAGTGTCTTTGTGAGTTATTAAGTCTTCCGCTGTGCATTATTTTTGCTATTGTTGGGCCATTGGGCCAGTTATGTTGTTATTGATGTTTTTATTTTAGGCTGTTGAGCCCGAGTTACTGTTGTATACACTGTATGCTGGATTTTGTTTGGTTAGGTCGTATCAGTCCCGGCACGTGTTTACTGTGTATGGTAAATACGGGTCGGGGCGTTTCACGTTATATGTTTCCAACCGATATACTAATCATACTTGATTTTGAATTAAAATAAAAACCGAGCGTCCAAGCCGATATACCGGCCCTATAGTTGCTTGTGATAAGAAAATACATGTATATAAACTAGATAAATCATATATAACCATATATATATATAGGATAATAATTAGTAAGTAAATCAAATTTATAGCTCAATTATTCGTAAAATAGAAATAGAAATTAATAAATAAGGATAGGATTGAAAATAAATTATCAAGGGCCTTTTTATAATATTAGCCCAAATAAAACCGAAGAAATAATTACAATAGGCCTTTTTAATAGCCCATACAGAAAATTAAATAAAACATAACTTAAATAAAGTTAAGCATAACTAAAATAAAATCATAAGTTAATATTGATTAATTAAATTAATTCATCTGATTAATTAAAGCCGCTTTAAAGTCCGGGTCCGTTAATAATGCGTGGATAGTCCAAGGGTCTGGGGTTTTACCCAAAAGTCCATTCCGGGTTCGCCAAAAAATTCCCAGGACACCGGAATTTCGCCGGATTCCGGCACACTGTTCACGGTAGCTTACAACACACTCCATACCCTCTGTTACTGCTCGTCACCAAACAAAATGTCCAAACCATCGCACAGTAGCGTCCGCTGCCCAGAACACCATAACCCACATCCACAACAACACGATTAACGTCATACCATACACATCCACCTCGGCCACACCAAACACAGACCAAAGACAAACAAAAACACCATGCGGCGGCAACGGCAAGCGGCAGATCAGAGTAGAGGCCAGGGCGACAGTCACGGCGGTGACGAGTTGCAGGGGTCGGCGGCCGCGATTGGTGGGAGGAGAGAGACGGCGGCGGCTCGCGTGGCTGCGACGGAGCGAGAAGGCGGCGATCAGAGGCAACGATAGGGAGGGGATATGAGGATGAAGGAGAGGAAAGGAGAATCGGCTTCCCTATGCACGGTGGAGGCCCTCTGCGACGACGGTGAGGTGGAGGAGAACAGGAGCGAGGAGTAAGAGGAAGAAGGTGTGCAGTCGCGGTGGATTTGAAGAGAGCAGAGGAAAGAGAGGGGGTTGGTGATTGATGGGGAAGGAACGGCGGCGTGTTTGGTGGGGAGAGGAAGGAAGCAGGGGAGGAGATGGTTGTAGGGGAGTGTGGGATTCGGGGAAGGAGAAGAGAAATAAAAAAATGAAAAAGTAAGGAGACAAAGGAGAAAAGAAAAGATGGAGGAGAAAATGGGGAGTGGAGGCCGGCTGAGGAAAAAAAAAATCGAGAGAGGGAGACAAGAGAAAGTGGAAGGAAAAAGAAAAAGGAAAGAAGGAAAGAAAAGAATAAAATATCTACCAATTATTGCAGGGTTCAGCAGAAAAAATCTGATCCCACAAAAGACTTATTTGCCCTTCCAATTTCTCTTGGGTTCTAAAATAACCCAGGGGTATAATCGTCTTTCCGAAATTCCGTCCTAGTCCAAAAATACAACTTGAGCTCGAAAAATCCGTTTAATTCTCTTGAGCGTTGTCCAAGTCCTGGTTTTCAAAACCAAGGCCCAGTAAGCCGCGTAGAATCCTCGGAAAACCCTAGTCACCCTCAGAATTAATTTCCAAGGCTCGGTTAAATGAAAGATACTCAAACGTCGCATGTCCTTGGTGATCGAAACGAAGCTCGGTTATTCCTGATAAAACTCAAAAAGAAAACGCAGGGAGGTAGATTTCTCGCTATCAGCGATAAAATTTATTAACCACTGTGAGAGTTAAAACAACTCGGTAAAAATCACGAAAATTTTACCTGGGTCGTTACAGTCTACCCACCTTAAAAAGAATTTCGTCCCCAAAATTCCTTGTCTTATCCGTGGGTCCTACGACGATATGCTTCTGATACACTCTTCCAGTTGTCCGAACCAAACACGGTATCTCGTTTATACCCTTACGCGTCTCTAGCTCCCTTATAAAAACCAAACCTTAAAACCTAGCAACTTACTTTCTGCCATGGACTCACCAATAAGAACTCGAACTACCTCTGACTCAGAGGAGTTGAGTTATACTGGTGGTGTTAATCCCTTTAGGGACTTCGATGAAGAACAGCCAAAGAAACGCTTCAAGACGAACATCATCGGTCTCAAGGAACATATGGTCGTCTCCAAGGGATGGCGAAAGAAACCTGTCAGCAAGGAGGAGCCTCCCCGTCGCAAGGATGCTGATGATAGGAAGGGCAAGGAAACTGCTCCCAGCAATACATCACTGCAGACACTGAAGCTTCTGATCGCTTCACTGAAGAAGATCAACACGGTGGTGATGCAGATCGAAGTGGCCTGTATGGGACTCTCCTCTCAAATCGAGTGTATGCAAAAACATGTAAAAGATTTAGAAAAGCAAATAACTCCTTAGAGTACTCCTTCTCTATGTAATATGTTATCAAAAATAAAGTGATTGTTTTTATTAAAACAAAACCTTTTATTAATAATAATTTGAAAACGTATATAGAGGAAATGAAATATTTTAAGGCAACATAAAAACCAACAGAAAGGATAAAAACCAACAGAAAGGAAATAAACCAAACCTTTTTTAATGATACGAAAACACATATGTTAGAAATAAGACAAACATTTAAGGCAAAACGAAAACCAATAAAAAGGAAATAAAACCAATCACAAAGAAGTTAAAATAAAATTTGTGTTTCTTAACCAGTGCTCTAGATCGGTCACATAGGTCCTTGATTCCGAGCATCGCAACTTGCTGTTGCTATCGAAGATGTCTGTTCTCTACGTGAAAACATCATTCGTTATCTCACAAGGCGATGATGACGTCACTAACACGTGTCGATCCACTAAAAGAATCGGCAACCACTTGTCCATAAACTCCACAAGAGCGAAAACGTCTTTCGAGATTCGTATCCCTCCATGATGTCCAAACAGAAGTAACCTTGTCGCACATGCACCGTACTTGAGGTATCGTCGCATCAATCTGGCCACGTTGGCCTCTGATGGATGTGATAGAAGGGGTAGAAAATATAGAAAAAGCCATAAAAAGAAATGCCAAGATAGCCAGGGCGAAAGAAAATTGTGAGTTGGAGAAGAGCTGAAAAATACTTGCGTTTGTAGCCCAAAAACACACAAAATGATGAAGCAATATTTCAGTCAATGGCAAAATTTTCAAAAAGCAAACCTTGAAGATCGTAAACAGTTTGGAGTTTTGTGAAAAGAAATCTGCTTTACTGATCACCGAAAAATCTTTTAGACTTTTCTAGAGTTAGGTGGGGTATAAACTTTGAAAAACAAAACGGTAATTATATTTCCTGTAAGAGTATAAAAGACAGAGGACTGAGATGCAATTCTTCAAAAGCATTTTGAAAGAGAATTTTGTAAAACAAGTTTAGAAAAATAAACACAAATCACGATCAGAAAGAAATAAAATACGCCGAGACAGAATGCCTTCTCCATCAGCTATCTTCTTCGTCGAGGGTGCCTCCTTAGGAAGGAGGAATAGGCTGGCCTACAGCCTGATAAACGAGCATCCAGAGGAACTACCGAATGAGCTTGGCAGGATGCCTCGTCTGGTCTTCATCGACGAACTCTACTCGTTCAGGTTCTTTGTCACTCCTATGGAAGAGACGTTCTTCCTAGAGGACCAAAGCACCCTAAGAACTTCCTTCTACGGCTCGACCAATTCCGTCATGTTTTTCATTTCTGAAAGACTTCAAGAATTCAACCTAGAGCCCACTTGTCAATTCCTGAACCAAGGTACCTACTACCAGGTTTCGATGACCGCTCAGAGCGTGCCCCGAGTAACTAGGTTACCACCAACTTGGCATAAAGTCCAACTACTGGTTTGGAACTGTAGAGGAATCGCTAGGCGTTCCCATGAGTTCGTGCGTACCTTGAGAGATCTGAAGAACTAGTACAAGCCCAACATGGTTCTGCTCACAGAGACCCAGTGGCAGCTTGAAGACGATCACGGTGTCATCCCACTTCGTTTTCCTCTGGCAAACCGGTTCGAACTTCACGGCCAAAACAATTCGGGCGGTATGTGATTCTCGTGGAACAATAGCATCAGGGTCAACATTACCAACGACTCGAACAGTTTCAGAGTCAACGTTGTACCCGCCAGATAAAAATAATAATAATTCCAATAAATTATTTATGTTTAAGCATGTGTATGTCATCAATTATTTTTTATGTGAATGTTCTGTGACAGGCTGGCATCCCTCGACTGGATCCATTATGCTCTAGATATATGAATATGAATGCATCATGATAATCATATGGAGCGAACTATGCACAACAAATAAACAAAACAATCACCCAAGGACCTACCGCCCGCTCCGCTACCAAAATGAAACACCCCGACCCAAATTTACCCAGCAAACAGTAAATACCGAACAATAGTACCGACACGTGGCACAAATAGTAAATACAATAGAAAACTGGACCAATGGCTCAATGAAACAACATATCACTCGACCTCGGGGATCTCAATACAATAATACAGCGGAAGCATTTATAAACTCAATGACAACATATGCAAAGCTCGATGCAAACTAATGGATCCGAGTCCTGTCCGAGGGTACACTGCAGCCGCCGAAATGCAATCCTGATCTAACCTGCAAGGACTGTGTGAGGGGTGAGACCAACCACTGTCTCACCGATAAACAAATAAACCGCAGTATACGAGCAACCGTAAATACACCCAAGCCAACACAAAAACAATAGAAGTATAGCAAGCACAATCATAGCATCGGTAAAAAACTTAGCTGAACTCACTATACGTCAGACCTCTCACGGTTAAGCTAGTCTTTTAAACTCACCGACACTTGACGGTAGACTTACCAATTTTATTATTAGGGCCCTGTCACGTAATAAATATTGGTCGTGCCTGGTAGCCAGGTTAGCTAACCCCAGGGTACTCCTATAACAAATCAACTGAGTCCCGCAGTCCTTAACCGGGAGTCCCGCAGTCCTCCCTATATATCACAAATCGCAAGGCGACTACCATCTGGCCGTACCAATACCTGTCACGAGACAACCTAGAAGTCTAGATGATATTACCACTGTTTACTATTATTTCTTACTCCACTGTCCAACAGTAACCCAACATACTCACTTTCCCGAGCAGGCTTTCAGCCTCACAGCTCCTCTGGAAATTCAATCACAATGTCACAATACCGGGTCACTGCTATTGACCGATCAAATACCACTTATCTCATACGAACGTCACAATAATCATATCGACATCACAAAGCTCAACAGCTAGTCCACAGTAGTCAGCAAGCATATAACAATAATCATAATAGTAGCCAGCAATAACATGACAGGCACGACAAGATAACATATAAATAACAATCAAACAAACAACCGGGGTATCACGGGCAGCATACCAAAGTTTATAAGTTTATATCCTCACCTGACACTCCTCGAAAGCTGTTATCTGGTCAAGCTTCGATATCCCTATTTTAATAAAAACGATAATTACTTACAATGCACTGTA
This sequence comes from Turnera subulata, assembly GCA_028386065.3. Classification (NCBI taxonomy): domain Eukaryota; kingdom Viridiplantae; phylum Streptophyta; class Magnoliopsida; order Malpighiales; family Passifloraceae; genus Turnera; species Turnera subulata. Next base: position 200,827 of record JAKUCV010001738.1, on the reverse strand, counting down.
ACAGCCCGGGTAAAATTTTGGATTTTTACCGGACTGTAAAAGTCTATTTACCGTGATTTACTGTTGAATTAATCTTGGGTAATTAATTCAAGGTAAATCGGGAGTCGTTTTTCGAAACCGAGGGTTTTCCCGCGCTCGTGATTTTCCCGTGAATTTTTCGGAACTAAGTTGGTATTTTTTCGGTTTTCGGAATTTCTCGGAAAATCACACCGGAAAATAACTAAGGAGGTACCTGTTATTTTCTGGTCCGGATCGGATTCGCCCGTAATGCAGACGAACTGCATTATTATTAATCACAAGCTTAATAGTAACATTCAATAGTAACATTCAGTTTATAAAAGGAAGAGAAGCCGGTGGAAGAGCAGAAGAAGAGAAGAAGAAAAAAAAAAAAAAGAGAGAAAAAGAGAGAAAAAGAAAAAGAGAGAAAAAGAAAAGAAAAGAGAGGAAGAAAATAAAAAGAAAATACAGAAATTCGAAAAAAAGAAAAAAAAAAAAGATGAACAGTGCGTCACCCCAACGCCTCCTTCACTGTGCTCGCGCCGCCGTTCCCGGCCGAGTCGCGTGCCACCGCCGCCATCCACCTCTTCCCCTCACCGTCGCGACCTGAACCCAGTCGCCTCCTCCTCCTTCCGCCGCGAGTGACGCCGTGACGCGCCGAAGACCCGCCGCGCGACCCGCAGATCTTGCTTCCTCTGCTCCTGCGCCTTCGGCCGACGCCGCCGCGCTCAGGTTGCCGCTGCCGTGGAGTCGCCGCCTCATGCCGCGCCTCGCGACACCTCCCTCGCGCTGCGTCGCGCCGCCGCCGTCGTCGCCAGCCCTGTAACCCGGAGGTAAGACCCGGATCTTGCAAGATCCGTATGTTGATACGGGTGGGTTAGTTTCTGGGCTGAGTCGCGGGTCTGGACGCTGGGCCTTGGTGCTTGGGCCGCGGCTGGACCTGCTGGGTTTTGGATGTGGGCTTGAACTGTTGGCCCATTCCAGTAAAAAAAATATATATATATATACATATATATTTATCCATATTCTGGAAATTAATTTTGGAAAAAAAATTATATAATTATTTTGAGTAAATTACTGCCAATTTAATTCTGGTATTTCCAAGAAAACATAAATATATTTACTTTGATAAATAATTATGTTTCATTTGTAAATTATTATGGTTAGTTTGAAAAATATATATATATGCCTTGGAAATAATTTTTGGAAAATTTATATGTATATTATTTTCGTCTGGAAATTATGTTTATGGAAATTATATATATATATATGTACTTTGGAATTAAAGGTAATTATAATTTTGGTGTTGGAAAATATTATTATATATTTAGGAAAAGATAAATACTAAATATTTTCTGAAAATTATAAATAGGTTATTATTTTTCTGGAAAATTGTAGTAATTATTGTTTTGGAAATTATAATTATTTTATGAAAATATTTTGAAAAGAGTTTTAATTAAAGTATGGTACCGAAGTAGTATTCGGATATACGTTCGGATAAATATTTTCGGTAAACGGAAATAATATCGAGTAAGAACCGGGATGGGTAATTTCGTAGTATTGGCATCATTGCATACCGAATATGTGCATTTATGTGTATGTATGATTTTGTTGTATAGGTTTTTGGATATCGGGCAGTTTCCCGAGGAGCCGGCGTCGTACCGGTCATAGTTTCCGGAGTTGAGTAATCGGCCAAGGTGAGGATGGATTTCCTTCAATATGTGCCTTATTACTCGGTTATTGTGTTTGGTGTTGTTGCATTGTTGGATGCTGTGCTTTTGTTGTGTTTTGGCTCGGGATGTCTATCCCGGTGCTTGTTTGGTATTTTTGGGATGTTTATCCCCGTGTCGATTTTCTGTGTCGTTTGGAATAAGTATAATGGTATAATTAATGAATAGTGACAAGGATGTCGATCCTTGGTATTTTGGTTAGGGATGTCGATCCCTGAGTTTGGTTTTTGATGACGGTAATATAATTGTCACGTGGTAAGTAGAGGTACGACCGGATGGTTTGTGACTGTTTTGTGGTGCCATGATCTGGGTTACTTGTGATGGGCATGTTGATGCCGGTTTGATTGGGATGTTGATCCCTGAGTTTGATATTGGGATGTTGATCCCGGGTTCTTTTTGATCTGGCACCAGGAATAGGTTGATAACCTGGTACGACCCTAGCTTATCCGTGACGGGGCCCGGAAAGATAAAATTGGATAATTGGATTTTTATTGAGTCTTTTGGTTTGATTGTTGCTTTTGGACCTTGAGTATTTTAGTGTTCATATTGATCGTCTTTCCATTGTCGTGAGCACTTCGGACTCACCCCTCACCTGCGGGCTTTCATCCCGTAGGATGAGTTATTTGTTGTACAGGTTGGGTGCATTCCAGACAGGCTGCGGCGTTATCCCTTGGACGGGCTTGGATCCATAGTTTGCATCTATTACGCATACAGTGTTAGTGAGTCTTTAAGTCTTCTGCTGTGCACTGTTTTATTATTATTGGGCCATTGGGCCGGTTGAGATTTTATTGTTGTTTTTACTATGGGCTGTTGAGCCCGGATATTTGTTGTATACACTGTATGCTGAGTCATGTTGGGTTGGATTGTCACAGTTCCGGCACGTCTTTACTGTGTACGGTAAATACGGGTCGGGGCGTCTCATGCACAAACAAAGATGATCATGCATGATGCTGGTTTTATTACTATACGGCTTGTCTTATGCCCTATTTATTTTTATTGTCTCCATAATTTCCTTAAAATATAAAATTAGCCTTTCCAATTAATTGAAGATTAGCTCGTTATATGTTTCCAACCGATATACTAATCATACTTGATTTTGAATTAAAATCGAAACCGAGCGTCCAAGCCGATATACCGGCCCTATAGTTGCTTGTGATAAGAAAATACTTGTATATACACTAGATAAATCATATATAACCATATATATATAGGATAATAATTAGTAAGTAAATCAAATTTATAGCTCAATTATTCATAAAATAGAAATAGAAATTAATAAATAAGGATAGGATTGAAAATAAATTATCATGGGCCTTTTTATAATATTAGCCCAAATAAAACCGAAGAAATAATTACAATAGGCCTTTTTAATGGCCCATACAGAAAATTAAATAAAACATAACTTAAATAAAGTTAAGCATAACTAAAATAAAATCATAAGTTAATATTGATTAATTAAATTAATTCATGTGATTAATTAAAGCCGCTTTAAAGTCCGGGTCCGTTAATAATGCGTGGATAGTCCAAGGGTCTGGGGATTTCGGCACACTGTTCACGGCAACCTACAACACATTCCATACCCTCTGTTACTGCTCGTCACCAAACAAAACGTCCAAACCACCGCACAGTGGCGTCCGCTGCCCATAACACCATAACCCACATCCACAACAACACCATTAACATCATACCATACACATCCACCTCGGCCACACCAAACAGACCAAAGACAAACAAACACACCACGCGGCAGCGACGGAAAGCGGCAGATCGGAGTGGAGGCCAGGGTGACAGTCATGGCGGTGACGAGTTGCAGGGGTCGGCGGCCGCGATTGGTGGGAGGAGAGAGACGGCAGCGGCTCACGTTGCTGCGACGGAGCGAGAAGGCGGCGATCAGAGGCAACAACAGGGAGGGGATGTGAGGATGAAGGAGAGGAAAGGAGAATCGGCTTCCCTATGCGCGGTGGCGGCCCTCTGCGACGGCGGTGAGGTGGAGGAGAACAGGACCAAGGAGGAAGAGGAAGAAGGTGTGCAGCGGCGGCGGATTTGAAGAGAGCAGAGGAAAGAGAGGGGGTCGGTGATTGATGGGGAAGGAACGGCGGCGTGTTTGGTGGGGAGAGGAAGGAAGCAGGGGAGGAGTTGGTTGTAGGAGAGTGTGGGATTCAGGGAAGGAGAAGAGAAATAAAAAAATAAAAAAGTAAGGAGACAAAGGAGAAAAGAAAAGATGGAAGAGAAAATGGGGAGTGGGGGCCGGCTGAAGGAAAAAAAAATCGGGAGATGGAGACAAGAGAAAGTGGAAGGAAAAAGAAAAAGGGAAGAAGGAAAGAAAAGAATAAAATATCTACCAATTATTGCAGGGTTCAACAGAAAAAATCTGATCCTACAAAAGACTTATTTGCCCTTCCAATTTCTCTTGGGTTCCAAAATAACCCAGGGGTATAATCTTCTTTCCGAAATTCCGTCCCAGTCCGAAAATGCAACTTGACCTCGGAAAATCCGTTTAATTCTCCTGAGCGTTGTCCAAGTCCTGGTTTTCAAAACCAAGGCTCGGTAAGCTGCGTAGAATCCTCGAAAAACCATAGTCACCCTCGGAATTAAATTCCAAGGCTCGGTTAAACGAAAGATACTCAAACATCGCATGTCCTTGGTGGTCGAAACGAAGCTCGGTTATTCCCGATAAAACTCAAAAAGAAAACGCAGGGAGGTAGATTTCTCGCTAATAGCGATAAAATTTATTTACCACTGTGAGAGTTAAAAAAACTCGGTAAAAATCACGAAAATTTTACCTGGGTCGTTACACAGCGTCAGCCAAGTTATAATTACTTGCATGGTAACTGTAAAAGTCGTTGAACATCATACATTACTGGCTTCATGTTTATATGTTAGATGAGTTTCTAGAATAAGCCTTTCAAAAAAAAAAAAGCAGCAAATTGATGACAGACTGACGATCCTGTTTGTAATAGATACTTTTTCAAAGAAAGCATTTTTAGATAAATCAAGCGAAAAGAAGCAACCTGCAGGCCCTCCTTCCTCGTTGCTTTAAGGGCTTTTTCTTATTCTTCTTCTATTCAGTAATCATGTTCTCTTCCTCATCTTGGGTTCCTGTTGTGCTCTGGCTCACTCTTAATTATACTTAACTTATTTAGTTAAAAGCATCCAATTAAATATCCTCATCAAATTTTGTTAATTAGCTGGTTGTATTCCCTATTAATTCATACGTAGGGAAGATAAACTAATTAAATACAAAATATCAGTACTTTAATTTGATTGGAACACTGAAGCCATTTTTTTCGGATACAGAGATTTGTACATGGTAACCCTGATGGGTTAGATCAACTGGTTGGAGTTGTTCTAGCTTAACCAAGGGATCTCGAGTTCGAGTCTTGGGAACGCAGCACTCTAGGGGCTAGTGGCGCCAACTTTTATGGTTCCAATCATGCCATGAGCTGGATTAGTCTGGGCCCGTTGTTATCCCTTAAAGATGGGTTGGCCCAAGACACCAGTGCGAAAGCAAAAAAAAAAGTGTTATAAAAGAAAAAAAACATGTGTATTGTGTGAATACTGTGTACCTACCAAAACAGTTAATTCCCTTATCTATTTATATTGTCCAAATAATAGAATGAGAATGAGCTTTTCTTCTCCTCTGCTGCCGGCCATCTCCATCTCCTCCTTTCCTTCTCCATTTACTATGAAATAATATCACATTAAAACACCTAATTTACAACATGTTATCAGCACGATAACGTCTCTACGATCTTACCCGAGGATGAATTAGAAAAAAAAGAGAAATATGCTGCAAAACACCACACGGTCATGAAAAAAAAAAACCAAGGACAAGCCAAGACCAACAAAAACATCACCGGCAACACCCTTCTCCACCGCCTTCAACGGCGTCACCTCAAGCAGCCCACCACTCGCGCCCCGTCGTCGGAGGCAAACGATGCACCGCCGTCCTTCGCTGCTGCCGCCTCCATTTTTTCGTCCTCGACATCGACCGCAACAACGACCTCCAGCACGTCGTCGCCTCCCTCTCCACCATCGCCGCCAGCTCCAAGGCAGATGGTCGTGGCACACGAGCCCCATCTCAGCCCGTCGCCGCCGCCTCCAGCTCAGATCGGCCTCCTCTACCGCGCCCTCGATCCGCCAAGCCCGTCAGCTGAACCCGACTTGGTCGGGTCCGACGTTGCCACCTCGATCCGCCGCCTCATGCCGCCATCACGAGCACCTCCTCAAGGCCGGGTATGGGCAGGCCATGGTTGGCCTGAGCGAGGCAAATCGGTCGCCGCCGACGCCCACCACCATGGCACCGACGCACCATCCCCGCCGCCTGCAAGCTCCACTCCATTTTCCTGTGAGGAGACTCCATGAAAGAGGATGGACTATCTTTATTTTGTTGGAAGAGAGAACTTGCTAGAGATGGTAAGGATAAGAAAGAAAGAAACAAAGGGAGAGGGAGTTCGGGGGGAGGGGGAGTAGAAAAAAAAGTGAAAAGAAGAAAAAAAAAGAGAAAGATAAGTGAGAGAGAGGGTAGGTGTCGGTGGAGATAAAGGGTGAAGAAAAAAAAAAAGAAAGGAGATGACCCAATTTAACTGTTTAGTCCCTGACGTTTCGTTTTACGTAGGTAAGTCCCTGCAATTCAGCCCTTAAGTAATATATATACTCAATTTTATCCTAAACGAATATATTAATGTTTAATTAATGATGTTATTGTGTGATTGAATGTTTAATTAATGTTGATATTGGATGATTAAATGTATGGAGAGCTCACGGTGAGTCCCAGAAATTAGTTTTTGGCCTATGAATAGTATTTGGCCGGAATCCGGCGATGAATAGTAAATTCGGCCTCGTGAACAGTAATTTTGGCCATGTGAATAATGGTTTTGGTCGGAATCCGGCAAACCCAGAAGTGTTTGGCCGGAATTTTGATGCCTTGGCAAAATAATCCGGCACGGTGAATAGTAATTTCCGGCGACCGTAAATAGTGATTTTGGCCGGAATTTGAAACCTCGAATTTTTCCCGGCAAAGCCCGGAAGACTGTTATATAAGCCCGGAAGGCCGTTACATTTATTTATTGGCCAGCTAAGCCGCCTTTATCGTATAAGCGTATTATATATGTTATTGCTGAAAGATTTATCGAGTAAGCATATTTTCTGTTCTTATTTAAATTCCGATTGGGCTATAATAGGGCCCATTGCATTTAATTTTCTCGTCTTTAATTTTACTTATGGGCTCGTACTAGGCCCATTATTTCAATTTGCTGCCATTTACTTTACTTGGGGTAATTAATATTAGGCCCCTTGCTTATTTATTTTAATTAAGCATTTATATATTCAATTATGTTATGTGAATTTGAGGTCCTTAAACTTTCCGGAAGAAATTTATAATGGGCATTAAATGCGAAAATGCATTTAAATGAGAATAGTCTGAAAGACTAAATGTAAGAGTCCAGAAGACTCGGGAAAAGAAAAATACAACGAAGACTGGAAGTCTTACCGTTCAAAAGATCCTGAAGATCCTTCAAAGAAAAATCGAAAATAAACAATATTACCACCAGAAGATGGAAATTATATGACCACCAGAAGGTGGATATTATACTTGCTTATCCTGAAGGAGCAATTTATTTTATATTCAATTTATTTTTATGTTCAGTTTAAATTATTACGCATTGCAATTTATTTTTATTTACTTTTCAGTACTTTATAATTGTTTCTTAGAATAATGCCTGAAGCATTAGTCTCGAAGACAATGTAAAATTGACATCCACAGGGGGAGAATTATATGTGTGGATGCCAATATAACATATTATGACATCTCGAAATGAAAAATGATTAACACGCTCCAGAAGAGCATAAATTCGAATATGTTCCTGAAGAACGCATGTTTTAATATGATCTAGAAGATCGTATATTTACGCGAGTACAGACACCCCCGGTAATAAAATGAATTATTATGGATCCCAAATGAATTGACTCAGACTTATTCCCTGAAGCGAATAAGACAGTATAATTATTTGTGCCTGTGGGCGTAAATGAGATAATAAATGGAAAAGGCTCAAAGCAAACATGCATATTATTATTGCAAAAACAGATTCATAACTGGAGAACATTCAAAGAAGAATGGTTCTCATACATATGTTTAAACAAGTAATCTATCTGTTGGGTTCAACATTAACCCTGAAACTCTGAGCCTCACCATTAATGTTGACCCTAACACTGTCGTTCCAGGAGAACCACATACCACCCCTGTTGTTTTCTCCAGGTATCTCAAACCGATTCGTTGGAGGAAACCGAAGTGGAATCACACCATGATTCTCTCCTGCTTGCCACAAAGTCTCAGTAATCAGTACCATGTTAGGCTTGTATTGATTCTTCAGATCCCTTAAGGTACGCACAAAGTCTTGAGACCTTCTTGCTATACCCCTGCAATTCCACAATAAAAGTCATACCTTAGGCCATGTAGGTGGTAACCCAGTCACCTTTGGGACGCTCCGAGCTATCATGGAAACCTGATAATAATTGCTTTGATTTAAAATTTGGCATGGAGGCTCTAGCTGAAATTCCTGCATCCTAGCAGATATGAAAAACATTATAGAGTTAGCTGAGCTATAAAAATTTGTCCTGAGATTGCCTTGGTCCTCCAGGAAGAAAGTTTCTTCCATTGGAGTCACAAAGAACCTAGACGAGTATAGCTCATCTGCAAAAACCAAATGTGGGATTCTTGCTAGCTTATTAGGCAGTTCCTCTTGTTGTTCATTTACCATGCTATAGGCCAATCTATTTCTTCTGCCTAGTGAGGCACCCTCAACAAAGAAAATAGTAGCTGGGAAAGGCATTTTTGTCTTGGTTGAGTTTTTTGTTTCTTTACTTTGATGAATTTTTCTATATCTATGAGTTTTCCTGTATCTTCCCATGTAATCCTTCCCCCTTCTTATAGCCTGAGCATAGATAACCAGGTGTTCCCGAAAAGATCCAGAAGATTTTTCGGTGGATTATATTATTACTTAGAAAATTCCAAAGCTTTACAATTCTCGAGGATTTGCTTTTGGAAATGTCTGCCACTACATTAATTATTGCTCAATAATTCTGATTTTTTCGACATGAGTGGCAGATATAAGCTTAAAATTGGTGCACAACAGCCTGAAGCTGGTACCCATCAAAAGCTAGTAAAAATAGCAGCATGAAGCTGGCACATATATACCAGCCTGAAGTTGGTACCAACTTAAAGTTGGTTTATTGGATTTATTTGTCATGACGGTTGGGATCCCGGGTCAATAATGATGCACGAAATTTATTTGGTCATTCATTAAAAACCAGAAGTTTTACAATCAATGAATTTCTATGAGTTTGTTTGCTGCGAAAGTTATTATACGGCTTTCCTAAGATGAGAATGACCTAGTATCACCAACAAGTTTGAGAATAGTTCAGGGACATAAACGCGGGCTGATAAATCCGCGGTGTTAACCATCTAGGTAATTTTTATGATGCATCGACTAGATGGTCTATTATGTGACGTAAGTTGGCATTGTGCGCACTTGTTCTAATGTTTAAGCCACCTGCAAGTGCATATCCCTACTCATATTATTAGACTATATGTCTAGATAATGCTGGTATGTTTCTTTAATGGAGAATGTATATCATTGGAAATAAACTCAAAGTGATCTGGGCCATATTGACAATTGATTGTAGGACCATTGATGACATATGACTATGATATTTTATACGCAGTAAATGTGCATCAAGACAATAAGATATGATAAGATCATAAGATCTCCCCATTGGTTCTTGGTCACAAAATATCTCCCATCTTCAGACCGTTGGTTGTACAGTATATTATGCTCCACCACAGCATAGTTAATCTGGTCCTTAAAGAAGGTTGGGAATAGATGTTGGGTAATCTCCACCAAATCACAACATTATTGAGACTATTGACTAAAAGATTGGAGATTCATTTATAGCAAGATTTGCTTATTGATAATTCGATATGTGTGTATACCCAATATCAAGGGGAGAAAGAAGCAGCTGGGTCAAGTTTGTTGAAATGCATAATATATATGAATGTTGATCCTCATATAAATTAATGTGAATCTGAAGTTCAAAAGAAGATGATTCATTTGCAGGAAAGATTGATATGCAATTGCCAGACACATTTAAATTAAGTGTGACCATATACCAGCTGCAAATGCTCCTGTTTAAATTGATGTTCCTGAAGAACAATATAAGTATGCAAATGAATCCATAGTTTATACTCGGTTCCAAAAAGAAAAGAAATTCTCAATAGAGAAAAAGGAGCAAATGTGATAAGATGGCCCCAGAAAATATATATATATATATATGCCTCCAGTAGAGGTTTGAATTAAAAGTCCTCTAGAAGAGGTTGATTCTCTGACACAAAGTGATAAAGTTTCAGAAGTAACTCAGGTACCTGAAATAAGTAAGCATGATAAGATCTCAATTACAGTGTCAGAAATAAGATGGAACCGACGTGAAAATAACCGTCGACAGAATACTTGTTTTATTTATAATATAGCGCTAAATAAAATGAGGATCATAAACCTACATTTGGTGAATGTAGGCGCAGTATGATTGGCAAAATAGAGAAACATGATTAAAGGCTGTGTTGGACTCGCTCGAAGCGAGAAATTTCCGGGCCTGTAGTCCGTACACCAGAAGGTATAAAATACAATTGGTCATAAAAGGGTATTTGTGCAGAAAGAAATAAATAATGAGATATAAAGCACGGTTTGTGGCACAAAGTTTTTACCCAAACAACAAGGTATTCATTATGAGGAGATATGCTCCCCTGTGGTGGATGCAATTATTTGGTAAGTCTGGCAGTATATGAAAAGTATTAGAAATGCATCTAACGAATGCTATTACAGCCTATTATTATGGATCCATAAGTCATGATATATACATGAAGATCCCTGAAAGATCCAAGTTGCCTGAAGCAACTAATTCCCGGGAAATTACAAAATAGAATTAAGTTGACCTTTACATAATTTAAATCATTTTGAGTATGGATAAACTTATTTATGATTTGAACTCCCGAAGAAGCTTCCAGATACCGTGCTATTAGATTGGTCTTGGAGTACCCTGTTGAAGTGCAATATGTATTACTAAGAAAATAAAGCCTGAAGCTTTTGACTTAAGCCTATTGGCAAGATATGAATTTGCTCTTATCTTCAGGGTATAAAAGATGTGGTGTCAGGTTAATCCTGTAAGCCCGAAGAAAGAAGAGTTGGTTTTTGCAGATACAGATCCCCCACTTGATCCACAAAAAGCACAGTCGAACATCTGCCACAACATTACACACGAAATTGCTGTATCATCGGGACCGCTAAAGCAAGATGGCGAGAAAGAAGCACCAACGACAAAATTATGAAGATAATGTTGTCAACATTGCCAAATTAAAGTAGTGCTGTATCAAAAGTAATCGGACAAGGCACATGTCACGAAAAGTTGACAAGGATGATTGGCATGCATCGATATCCATAAATCGAGAGAGGCCAAATTAAGGGGGAGTAGAATACGCACTGTACTCTTTTTTCCTTCACCAAGTTTTTTATCCCACTGGGTTTTTCTTGGTAAGGTTTTTAATGAGGCAGTTATCCCAAAAAGCGTATTCTACCCAAAGTACAACAGTATTCAAGGGGGAGTGTTATAAAAGAAAAGAAAAAACATGTGTATTGTGTGAATACTGTGTACCTACCAAAACAGTTAATTTCCTCATCTATTTATATTGTCCAAATAATAGAATGAGATTGAGCTTTTCTTCTCCTCTGCTGCCGCCATCTCCATCTCCATCTCCTCCTTTTCTTCTCCATTTACTATGAAATAATATCACATTAAAACACCTAATTTACAACAAAAAGAGATTTGTACATGGTATTTGATTATATTAATCTATTAGCAACCAAACAATCGTTTTGTTTCATCGTCGTTTTATGATTATCAAATCAATAGATTGTGAAAGAGAATGGAACCCTAGAGACAAAATGTTGCGGCGAAAGAGACAAAACGTTACCCATAGCCATAGGCTTATAACTTACCAGTATTTTTGTGGGAAAAGCACAAGAAAGGTCTCAGGTTCGACGTTCGAGTGAGGTCCACCTTCATCAAAAACATGTAATCACTCACATATGGAAGCAATGAACTTGTGGAAAAGTCACCACGTGGGTGACGCAATCCATCCTGATTTTATAAAACCAAAATCCCGGTTTCGGCCCACAGCCTACAGGCCCAGCCATTTGGTTTCAGTCGCAAGCAATTCTTCCAAGGCCGAAGACTACTCCAATCATCATTAATACTTTGATAAGCAATCATTAGGTGGAATGGAACTTTGCGACCCCAAAAAAAAGGTGGAATGGAACTGGATCACTCCTATAACGGGTAAATTTTGGTAGACAAATGTTCTGCTGCTCTATTAGCTTGTGTTGCAGTTCTTGTAGTTTCGAGTCTTCAACATCTCTATGTGCGGCCTAAGTAAACTTCTACAATAACATGGGATTGTTAATTAGTGGGAGGGTTACCCCAAACCTAGGCAGCAGAGATGATGACTTCAAGCCCCCCTCCCTTCCTTTTTTTTTATGTCCAAACTAAAACCAGTGAAATTCCCGGTTGAATTGAAACCCTGGTAACATTGTCTAAAAACATCTTTGCCTAGGAGTTTAGGGAAACAGTACATAGGTAAACGACCCATTCTTTTGAACAAGGCTTTGCAGTAAATTGCTATGCTTCGCACCAAAGGCTCTATTTCATAGCCCATTTGATTTCAGGCTCTATTGGGTTCGACCCATTTCAAGGACCGGTACAAAATTCCCTTGTACCCCCACCCAACCCATGCAGTTATATGATATAGGCCCAAATACAGTTATAGGATTGTACATTCCTATCTGATTTTACCTCCAAATCAGATGGTCCGTATGAGGGAATCAAAACATGCGTAAATTAATTTCACCCGATTCGTTTCAAATGGCTGGAAAGTTTTAAGAGAATTTATACAAAGAGGGTGATTGGTGGCAAAGCTTGGTTCAAAGATTTGGAAGTGCTATATCTCGGGCTAGTCCACCTTTAAGGACATCGGGTGGCGCACCTAGGTAATGGTGGGTGAGTCTCCCAAATAAGGTTTTCTGCGTACACGAGAACTCGAACCCGAGACTTCGCTTAAGCGGAACAAGTCGCTTACCACTTGAACCAACCTCAATTGGTAAGTGCTACAAGGTTAGTAACGATATGAAACTCTAGCCATGGATATTACAAAAAGAGTAAAATAATGCCAACTAACACCCGGCCACGGTTGACCTTGAATCGGTAGTTGATAAGAAATAAAGTAAGAACAGAAATGGCTAATGATGGTTGGCTTAATTGATTAAAGCTCAGTTAACATTCTTTTTAAGTTGAGAGTTCAAATCTTACCATTCTTCTTAATAAAAAGTATGTAAATACTACTGTAATTGCTGCCTCGATGACTTGCCCTAGACTCGGGGAGCATTCCTCAACCTAAATTTCTTATGACCGAGAAAAAGTAAGAACATTAAAAAGGGAACGTCATTTGTAAACCTCCGCATCAGTCATGTGATGTGTGTGGATGGATAACTAGAATTTAGCCAAAACAAAAATATAGGATAACTAGATATGTATGGTTTTTGCCGAGAATAATATTTATAGTAACTATCTATATATATATAGTAAGGAAAAAAGAACTTTAATTTGAATTTAAGTTTATTAAAAATAATTTTATATTTTAGATGGATGTATATATCTATTTTCTAAACAATAAATAATAAACTAAATAAATAAATAAATTCCCGAAAGAGAAAAGAGAACCTTAAGGACATTTTTTTAGGATAAGAGCCATTCTCATAACTAATAATTTTTGGGGATCCATAAAATAAAATTTTCATTATAATTATTCTTGTTGATAAATATAAAGTTTGAGTACTAATAATAAAGAATCTTTACCCATATATATATATATATATATATAGATAAATACGAGCTAAAAAAACCATATCTAATGTGAGATTGGAAGTTTTCGGGTTCGAGTTTTTGTGTATGCAGAGAATTCTCATTAGAAGATTCACCTACCATAATTAGACTTGGGTCAAATCCGAATTAGTCGGGACAAAACTCCGGATGGAAAAGAAGAATAGTAAACCATAACCATTCACGCATCATTATGGTTAACTGTTGGTACTTTGGCAGTGCAGTGACCACTTCGTCCCTGCAATAAATTCTATTTGGCCGGCGACGTGACACGCCGCCACTATACACAGACAAGTAGCAATGCTGCGTCCTGCTCTGCCCATGCTGTGGTACAAACTAAGAAGTCAACAATGGAGAAACCTCCATTGCTTCCACCCGTCCATTATGTACTATGTATGCATGCACTAGCCTGTTATTCCAAATGCCATCCCTTTTCTCTGAATCGAATGTGACAAGACGCAGCTGCCAAAATATATTAACTCCATGGGGTGCCTGGAGTTAATAGTCATAGTTGTGTGTGAAACTTTGTTTGTAGCAATTGATTTTGAACATTTATTCCATTTCTCAGACTAGTGACATAATCGTGTTGGATCGAAACTCATTCATGATTCGCATGGGATGGGGGGCCATATAAATTTTCAAACATATTTATTTATTTTATATATGTCACATTTTGAAATTTTAAGGTACTATTACATAGTACTATAGAAGTAGAACTTTAGGTTTGGTGGGCCATATGCAGGATATAAATTAGCCAAACAGGCCCGGCATATATATAGCGACTAGTTCTATGAAAACGGCTCCATATGCATGACAATTCGTTCCTTTGTCAATCTCTTACGAAAGATATTCTACCCAAAAAAAATTCTAAAATAGATGTTCACACGACATTTATATTTGGATCCTGACTTTTTTTTTTGGTTTTTGAAAGGTATTTGGATCATGACTACGTACGCCGAGTTCCATTTCAAGACAAAAAGAAATTAAGATGATTGGGTCTTTTGAGAAATAGAAACAAGTGTGAATGTGTTTGAAGGATTGTAGTGTGTGCGTGTTTTGTTTTCTTTTTTGTCTTGTCTCTTCTAAAGTTTAGAGGTTTATCAACAGCAAAAGGAGTGAATAAGAATTCTTGGCCAGCCCTTTACCTCTTTTCGGGGCAAAGGGATTAGGCACTACGTCTGGCAGTGGATACCCTGACTAGACAAAATAGGAAGGGAGTACGGTCCCTATACAGTAGGTGGCATTCAAGTTTTGTGTGTTTTTTTTATATATATAATTTAGGTTTTGTATTTTTGGTATATTAAAGGTTATGACTGCTGCGTACTAGTATATTATAAGCCCAAGGCGTTGCTAGTAGTACTAGTAGACTTATATGTAGGTGATCGTGATCTGCATTAAATGCTACCACCATCTAAGCTAGCGTTGCTAGAATTTTTTACACACTTGGCTTCTCCTCACCCACCATGTTTCCTCCTTCCAACTCACATTTGACAAGTTTGCATTTGCATTATTACCCGGTGCAAGAAATTTGACTTTGCTTGTACACGAAGGAAAAAATGTGTAGTCCATCTGTTTCTCAATATGATTCTACACATCTCTTTAGGAATGCACTAAATAGTTACAATTTCGCAAAAGTATATATTATTACTCGGAGTATATGATTCAATCTTTTTAAAATTAGTAATTTTTATAGGTTTGTTCTTGTGTAACTAAGTATAAGGAGTAAAATAAGTCAATTGAATATTTTGTCTTTTATTTTCTGATATAATGAAAAACTTAAAATGACTATATTAGAAAACAGTAGGAGCTTATCCAAATTGTACCATAGTCGATCAAGATATCAAGACTCTCTTCTTAGTATCAACCAAAAAAAATATTAGCATAAAAAAGTAGGAGTCTCTTTAGTGTCTTATTTTTCTCATTTTAAGAATTCATGGTCGATCGGATATCATACAATACACAATGAATCACGCAACTATAGAATTTGCAGTCAAAAATAGCTAGATGACTGACCGATACGTAGAATCAACTAGTACTTCTCTAAAATTTGTAGACTTGCAATGTGGAAAGCTGAATATAGGGTTTATAATTAAATACGGTTGACTGAAAATAATTATCAAGTGGTTCAATTCCAAATTACCCACCGCCGGCCACCATTTTATCCGTTACGGAGAGAGAACCGATGAGACAAGAGTGCAAGAGTATATATCTGATATGCCATGAATTAAAAATGTGTTGTCTCACTTCGATTACCTCAAGCCTTAAATATTATGTTGGGTAAAACTTAAATAAATGTATCTCACTAGCTATGAAGCACACAGGAATGCGGGATCCATTTGATTTGACCAAAAAAAAGTTGCCGTATCCAAGTTTTAATACTAGGAAAATCAACAGAGTACACATTATTTTCTAGCTACTTTTTTTTTTTTAGGAAATTATTTTCTAGCTACTTAATTTTGCCTTGCATATATATCTTTACAAGATTATATTTTCTTTCCCAGTTAAACATGACATGAGTACCACTTGAATTAAGCCGATTGGTAAGGAAAAAAGAAAATGATGGCGATGTCCGTGTGGTCATATTCAACTGACCACTAAGTACAGATTACAGCCAAAGAAACATAAAAAGCGTCAGTGGTATTCGCTTGAGGCATCAGTACTTATGTAGCAACCTGCATGCGACGTCGTACTAAAAACCTATATATGCTACCTATTTTGGTGTGGAACTGATCGTCAGTTGATCTCCTCATTCTTTGATTTTGTGTCTTCTAAGATGGGATTAGGATCCTAGATTTATAATATTGGAACAGAAGGTCTCTTTGTCATGTATATAAAATCCCCGGTTATCACTCCAAGAAGAATAACTCTTCCAACTTCAAAGAAACAAACACAGGGAAATTAAGGAGCAATTAACCATATATGTATGTATATTGTGAAAAGTCACTCGATATGATCATATCATGACATTTATACATGATGGATCAAAAGAACAAACTGAAAGAGTACCTCACAGAAATACTCCTATCTTTTTGAGTTTAATTAGACAAAAGAAAAGAAAGAAACAAACAAAACTGATCACTTCTACAACACAAACTTATACATACATACAACTTTTTCAAGACTTATCTGTAAGATTTGAGAATTGCGCCACAGAAAGTGCAGATAATAGCTCTCCAAGATTTCCAATAGAATGGAACAGCGCAAAATCTTGTTGCAGTTCTCATGTCAGCCACGCTAGCACCATACCCGCACCGGGAACATGACCCGGCCACCGGCTTGCATCTCCTCACTTTCCTTGTCTGATCCACCAAGAAGCAGAAACAAACCATAATTGATAATATTAATTATATATTGGGGTGTGGATTTTAATTTGCAGCGGAGAGAGTAATACTCTTCAGTTTTTTTCTTTTTTTTTGGGTGGGGGGGTGGGGGGGGGGGGGGGGGGGGGGGGGGGGGGGGGGGGTTGCAGGCCGGGTAGGATATATAGATGCTATGGCAGTATATTCTACAGAAGTGAGTCTAAGTCATGTATATACAAAAATAAGAGCATTTAATGGGGGGATAGAGATATTAAGGAATGCTCAGCGAATTGGATGCCCAACACTTGGAAAATATTTAGGAATAGCAGTTGGAGGTCTGTGTCGTTTCATGCATTCCTACAGGGAAACCTGCTTACAATAATAAATCATGATTATTATGTGTGGATGGTAGATGAGTATACCATGTAGTTGGGAAGTGTAAGTTGGATGGATGGACCAGGATTTCTTTCCCCCTTCCCCATCAAATTTTAAAACATATATATACATATATAAAGGATATATTATACATATCTATATTATCAAGACTTACATGGACTTTCACGTCATTTGACAATTACTTAATTTTACATCACAATATAAGAGCTCACATGATCAATGTTCTTTATTCCATCTCTTTTCTTATTTTTTTCCCCATATTTTCTATAAGAGTTCATAGTTTGGCTATTTTATGATCGGATGTAATTTTTGTGTTCCAGCGAGTGCAAGAATGTTGACTATAACTTGCCTTATCTGTTGTGTTAAAATACATTTGTCTGTTTTTTTTTTTTTCAACAAGTCATGCAGTACAGACTTGTACATGTATATAAAAATGTGATGCAAGAATCATTTTATTGGTGAAAAAGAAGTACTTTCTTCTTCTTTTTTTTTTTTTTAATATAGAAGAAGTTCTTTCAATATGATTATGTAGCACAAATAAAATCTTGCAGGGCTAGTTCTAAATTACATATTTTTTTATACTAATCGATGATGAAGGTAAGATTCGAACTTCAAACTTCATCCTTTTTACTTTTTACGTACAAAAGAGTATCAAATTATATTGTTTTAGCTTGATCAAGACATCTTGAACTTATTCTCAAAAAAAAAAAAAAGACATCTTGAATTTAAAATTTTAAAGACAAGCACCTTTATAATTCATGATTCTGGATTAATTTAAGCCAGTTAATGTTTGTTTCTTAAAGGTGGATTGATCTAAAATACAATAAATATTGCTCATTTAGCATGTATCCATGCACGAAAACATTTTCTAAAAGTTTTTGTAAATTATTTTAAGGATAACTTACTTGATGACCCGGTAAAGTAAACACAAAATATATAGGTTAGCTAGGCTTCATAACTTAGTATGCAACAAAAGCATTTTGAAGAATATTAATCTTTCCAAGTGAATTTTTATGTTTATCCTCGTTCGATAATTCGTAAGACTTTCATTTCGATTCTGAATCGTTCTTTTTTTTTACCCTGCACATCAATCCAAATATTAGCTAGTTTTACTCTATTTTTCATTGGTTTTAAATTTATTTTTTCGTTGATGTATCACGATCACCCATATAAACTTAATTTCCATGTAGTTTATGCTTTTTATTTGGTCTTACGGGCGAGTAGGACTCCGACATTCAGCCCTTTATAATTTAGGGCTTTAATTTATGACAAAAACACGTGGAAAGATGTGATTGGCTCCCTTTAGTGTCTTGATCTTTCTTTGGTTTCCTATCCGGCACCCGGAGCTTTATCCCGACTAATTTGGATTCGATCCAAGTCGCACATTTGAGCATGGTAAGCGAGTCTTCCAACAGGAAAACATACAACATATGAAACCAGAGTGTCTTGTTCTTTTTTTAATGCAACGGATGATTTACAACATATTAGGCGCACGCCCATTACATCAGAGTTCAAATGAGTCAATAAGTCACCCATCGGAGGACCAAATACATACAAGAGAAAGTTGAGAAACGCCAAACTTAGCAAGAAAATCAGCACAATTATAGCCTCATGAAAGATGTGAGTAAGGGAACATTGCCAGTCACGACCTAAGAGACTAAGGGTGTGCAAACGGTACGGTCGGTATCACTGTACCGACATCTAGATCAATAGGAACTTACCGACAAGCACCAAATACCGATACTTACCGCTAATTTTAATACCGTGCCGATAAGATACCATCAAGTTCGGCCGGTATTTTCGGTATACCGATACCGCAAAAGAAAAAAGAAAACATAATAGAAATTGCTGGAACTTTTACAATTTTAACTAAAAAGAACAAATTTATAAGAATGTTACTCTACATTCAACCCATACAATTTTACAGAGTACCTGTAAGTCAACCAAACAACAATCCAAAGCCCCTTTAGAAACCAACAAAGATAACAAAACAACAATAAAAAGCCAAATCTATAGCCATGATGTCCCTTCAAATCACAAAAAAATATAAGAACAATGAATCGATGAAACGGAAGAGCAAGGAGGAAGTAGAGGAGTGAAGGAGAAGATAACAAGAGAAGACAAAGAGAAGAAGAGAAAGAGAAGAGGGTAAGAAGACGAAGCAATTGAAGGGAGGAGCAGAGTAGGAGTGAGAGAACTAATGAAAAAGGAAAGAACTTGGGCCGATAGAGTTCGTCGTCGGTCGATTACTGATGGTGGACGAAGATTCAAGCCACCGGTGGTAGTGTTTTGTGTAGGGGTGGGTGTTTGGCGGCTAGGTATGGGGAAAGAGGCGATAGATGATGTTTTGGGGTAATGAAAAAATGAATTAGGGTTAGGATTATTAGATATTTATATGTCCAATGGATAGCGGTATAAATCAGTATCCCAACATACCGACCCAGGCATTCTGCTTTTATGCCAACCTAGTTCAGCATGGCACTATACCGATCGCACAAAAAATATCAGTATGATTTGCCGACTGAACCCGTACCGACTTTGGTCGGTATCGGCTCGGTCTACTCGGTACGTTATATTTGCTGTGCGCTATAAGAGAATATGTATATCGAAGAGCAAAGCAAAAAGGGGATCAATAGGGTTAAGGGGTTGCTTAATTAACTGGAGTGCAACCATGAATAGGGTTAAGGGGTTGCTTAATTAACCGGAGTGCAACCATGGAGATACTTTCCAGGAGAACCTAACGGAAGCCCAAATCCTAAGCGTACTGCAAACTATGGCAAATGGCCAATAGCTCAGCTGTTAGGATGTGACCAGTGCCCACATGTAAAGAAAAGCCAGAAACCCAACCCTCTAGATGATTGCGGATCAGACCACCCGCACCCAATTGACCCAGAGAAGCTAATGCACTGCCATCTACATTAACCTTCACCCAAGTCTAGGAAATCCATCGAGGTGAGGATTGCACCTATGCAGGGTTGGAGAATGCAGTCTCATATTCGTTGGACAACTGCATCGCCACTTTGACAACTGAAGATGGATGAAAATCAATGCCTTGAAAGATAAAAAGATTGCAAGCTAACCATAGCCTCCAGCAAATGACTACAAAAGTTACTACTCACTTGGAATCAGTAGTATATTTTGGCATTATCATCAAACCAATATAGGAAACTCTGATCAAAGAAATCACCTATATAATCATTAGAAGTATCATTAGAAGTAATAAAACTCCACAACAACCGTGCCCGGGTATAGCCCCGAAAGATATAATCATTGTCGTCTTCTGTAGCATCCCCACAGAGATCACACAATAAAGAGCATGCCAAACCCAAACAAACACGTCGGCCATTAGTCAATAATCTTTGCCACCAAACCAGCCAAACAAAGAAATTAATCTTGTGAGGGAGCTTCAATTTCCAAATCCAATGTTAATCAAGCTGATTGGAAGGTGCTGTGGATGACATGAGCCACCAATAAGAAAGTTTACAAGAGTATCGACTTTGGGAAGAAGGTCCCTAAATAATGGCATCTAGGTCAGCCCCCGAAGCAGAGAGAGGTATAATATGAATGATGGAGATAAGATGTGGCGGCAGCAAATGCATCACTATAGAACAATCCCATATACGGTTGAAAATTAAGTCTGATACAACCATGTCTTGCATATCATCCGGAACAAGGGTGGGAATAAGATTAGCTAGAGAAGCTCCCCCTACCTATTTATCAAACCAAAGGGAAACCGTATCACCAGACCCCACTCGCCAGCATAACCCACCCTCCAAAGTGCTGATATTGCGAACTACACCCTTCCATAAAGGGGAAGTATTGAGGGAGGGAGAATGAGTAAGAAGAGAGGTATTGCCCAGGTACTTAGCAAGTAATAATTGAGCCCAATCGGACCCCTTAAAGCAATTCCCAAACCACTTTACCCAGCATGGCAATATTATTTTCATATGAACGACAGATATTCAGCCCCCCAAAGAACCGCGTCCTAGTGCACCAAAGGAACACCATCTGAACCTCCAATAGCCTACAAAATGACCTAGCCAATTAATCAAATTTATTACAAATGCTACTAGGCAGCCATGTTGTCTGCATAGTATATAGTGGGATGGCAATGACCGTCGATTGGATAAGGATAGTCTTCCCTACCAGGTTCAAGAAATTAATCTTCAACGATTGCAACTTCTGTTTGACTTTATCAATGACATATTTATACATATCGCAAGAGATACGACCATTCAAAAGAGGCACACCAAAATATTTTCCCAATTCTCGTGTGACATGCATATCCAAAATATTTTTACCAACACCCACACGGCCATAATTAACCAGAGGAGCAACAAATAAATGGGACTTGGAGGTACTAACTTGCATACTAGAGAAGGAACAAAATTTCAGCAGGGTATCCCGGATCAACCTCGTCTGGCCAACCGCAGCCTCAGAAAAAAGAATAACATTATCAGAAAACATGAGGTGGGAGAAACCCGGGCCATCACTAGAAGCACGGATAGGGTGCCATTCATAAGACTGCACTTTCTCATGGTGAGTAATGAAAGCCGCTCCATACAGAAGACAAACAAGTATAGGGATAATGGATCACCCTAGCGAAGATCTCTTCAGGAACCAAAAGAAGGCAACTTATTGCCATTCCATAGAATAGAAAGGGAGGTACTTGTCACGTAAGACATGATGAGTAGGATAAGGGGAAGCGGGAGGCCAAAAATTGCAAGGTATCCTCCAGAAACTCCCAATGACCCGATCATAGGCCTTGGGAAAATCAACCATTGCACCCCTGTTACTCCGCATCCAGGGAATGGTGTGTAGCAATTCCTGACCAATGATGATATTATCCTGAGTACTGTAGTCTAGAATGAAATTGGACTGGTAGGAACTAATAAGGGTGTCCAGGTGAGGTTTCAGTCGATTGGCAATGACTTTTGTTGGGACCTTGTAAGTAACATTATATAGACTAATTGGGCAGAAATGAGAAACCAATTCTTGTACCTCCTGTTTAGGAATTAAGACAGTGAGAGTTTCCACCAATTTCGCATCCAAAACGCCAGTTTGTAATGCATGCCGAACCATCTCCCAAACATCATCACCAAAAATAGACCAAAACTTCTTATAAAACACAGAATGAAAACCATCGGGCCTCGAGGCTTTGTAGTTTCTCATTAACCGCAGAGCCTCTCAAACCTCCTCCTTTGTCACCCCTTGCAACAATGCCTCACAAAAATCAGCAGTAAAAGAGGGGTAAGGAGTAGTGTAGACTGAAGGGGGAGTTACATGTATACTGGTGGCAAACAAATCAAGAAAATGTGTAGAAATCGCTGCATAAATGGCAATAGGATCAGAATACTAGGTACGACCAATTTTCAACGTTTCAATCTTATTCTTCTTGTGCCTACAGATGGTGGTAAGGTGATAAAACCTGGTACAACGGTCACCTTGAGTGATCCATTTTGTGCAGGACTTATGAAACCAGAACAATTTTTCTTGCCATAAGATTTCACTATATTCACTAGACTTGGCAATTCGTGTTGTCGTGTCAGGTTCGTGTCGGGTTGAACAGGTAATCGGGTTCCAAATCTTCAACCCGACCCGACCTATTTAATAATTGTGTCGTGTCGGGTTCGGGTTGACCCACGGATTACCTATTAAGTCTAACAAGCCTAAAAATTAGTTTGAAATTTTTCTATTTTGCGTATTTTTTAAGCAAATAGGCATATAATTAGATTTTCTCATATATTAAATAAAAAAATTATAAATTGTAGAATCATAATATAATAATATTTTAAAGCATTTATAGAAACATTTTTGGGTAATTTTAGTAACTTT
The DNA here is from genome assembly GCA_028386065.3 of Turnera subulata. NCBI lineage: Eukaryota > Viridiplantae > Streptophyta > Magnoliopsida > Malpighiales > Passifloraceae > Turnera > Turnera subulata. Next base: position 177,588 of record JAKUCV010001738.1, on the reverse strand, counting down.
AGCCTTAAATATTCAATAAGTCTTATATTAAATCAGTAAAATATCTATACTCTAAATATAATCGGGTCATAAACAGGTACCTATCGGGGTGGTGGATCAACCCGCGACCTGACCTGCTAATTTTCGTGTCGTGTCGGGTCGATCCATTTAACTAAACGGGTTGAAAATCTCTGACCTATACCTGCTAATTTCGTGTCGGGTTGTCGTGTCAATACCTATTTTACTAGGTCTAATATTCACCCATCAAGTCATGTTCAAGAATAAGTAGAGAGGTATCATTGCGGTGTGCCAGAGCTCTCTGAATACCACCAAGGCGAGCAATGAGGCATCGGTTCCGGTGGAAAAGGTTTCCAAAAGTATGTCGGTTAAATTGGAGGGAAGCCCTTTGGACCCTAGAGAGAGAGTGAGACAAAGATGGTGGGGTTGAGGAATTGCACCAAGCATCAGACACAGCCCAGGAGCAGTCGTGATGATCAAGCCAAATAGCTTCAAAGCAGAGTGGCTTATGTCTAGGAGGTAATGAAACTCCAACAAAGGCAACTAAAAAGGGATGATGGTCAGATTTGACCCGAGGCAGACATAGAATTGAAGCTTCGGGAAACAATTCCCGCCACTTGGTGGTAGCAACAGCACGATCTAGGCAGCGTTGGACAGAACAAACACTATGAACATCCCGAATCCAAGTGAAAGGTGTGACACTGAAACCCAAATCCACCAAATTTAGAGCATTCAACCGATCACTGAAGACCCGAGCTCTAAATGAAGAAAATTGATCCCCACGGGTATCAATTGAAGCAACATAATCATTAAAGTCCCCAGTCAGCATCCATGGGGCATGAGGAGGAATAGACAGAGAGTTAAGATGGAGTGTCTTGATCTTTGCCGGTACATATTTGTTTATTTAAGAATAAATCTAAGACATAAAGAAAAAAGGACTGAAGTGCATGGCCTTGGTTATATTCTATGGCCCTGTGATTAGATGTGCTCAGATATAATGGAATAAAATAAAACAGAATCTATGCCTAAAAATGAATATATCTTATGTGAGAATACTAGAGTACACACACTTTTCTCCTGTATGTGAGTCCACTAGTGGTGTGAAACCCATTTCTAAACTTTTTCAGCATTCCCCTATATATAGGGTTGATGGTCGTGATTGCGTATGGTCACTAATAGTGGGTCAGTTGCTATTAAAAAAACTCTCCCTGTTGCACTCTGAGTAGGTGGTGACATACAAAGGAAAAATATCTATATAAAAATATATATATCTCTATTATTTTAATATATTTTTCCCAAAAAATTAAAAATAAAAATAATACTTAAATATACCTTGATTTTGTTGTACCTTATCTCCTGAAAATTTTCCTTTATTGTCGACGAAGTGAGAGTTTGAATTGGATGTGAATTCTACCTTATTGATGATCTTTAGGAAGAACTTGATAATGAAAATTTTTAGACAAATATAAATTAAGAGAGAAGAGGTGAGGAAAGATTGGAGAGAATAAGGTCATTTGTCTTCCAAAATATGATTACAACAGTGTGTCACTCAAAAACATATGTGCCCCGCATGGGATGTGGAATAATTGTAAGAGTATGTATTTAATATTAGGAATTTAAAAGATATTTTAAATACAAAGAAATCTAAGAGACATACATTACTCTTAATACAGTAGAATTCTAAGAATTTTTACTAAATTTAAGAATAATTTAATGAAATGTTAAATTTTTTAAAAAAATATTAATATTTACTAAATAATAAAGAATATTATTATATTTAATTATATCATGTTTATTGAGAAAATGTCACGTGTACAAATTGCCACGTGGCACAATAATTTCTCTTTTTCATAAAAGATGACAAGTGTGATCTCATATTTCACCTAAGGAGGGCCTTTGATTTAATATATATATAATATATATAATATATATATATATAGACTTGAGAACATTGGAGAAAATTATGGTATTATTAGGAAAATTCCTTTTATAATTGTACACATGTTTTAAATGACATTGTAACGACCCGGGTAAAATTTTCGTGATTTTTACCAAGCTGTTTTGATTTTTACGGTGGTTAATAAAATTTTATCGCGGTTAATTAAGTATTTTACCAATCCGAGTCATTTTTCATTATTTTATTATTATTTTCACTACTCTCAAAACTATTACTGTTGTTATTACTATTATCGCTACCATTATTTTTATTATTTTTTTCTAACAAACATTAATAGTGGTATTATTATTATTCCGATATGGTATTTTTGTTGCATAACTTACTAATTATAATTTAAAAAGAAATTTAAACGTCGTAATTCGATGAACTCTATCGGACCGAGTTTTACCGAGGGTTTTTCCGGGAACAACCGAGCCTCGTTTCGATCACTGAGGATACGCGACATTCTGGAGTTTTTTCGATAACCGAGCCTCGAAATTATTTTCCGAGGGTTACTCGGGACTTCCGAGCCTCCTCCAAGGCTTATCGAGCCTCGGTTTTCAAAATCGGGATTTGAACAACGCTCAGGAAAATTAATCGGATTTTCCGAGCCCAGGTTGTATTTTCGGACTCGGGATGGAAATCCGGACTTGCCAATCGTGGCTTGCCACGTGGCCACCTTCTTTATTTTCTTCCTTCTTTACTTCATTTTCTTCCTTTTTCCTTACCTCTCTCCCGATTTTCTTCACGAACGCCCCCACACTTTCTCTTTTCTTTCTCTTCTTTTTCCTTTTCCTTCTTTTCTCCTTCTCCCTTTTCCGTCTCCCTTTTTCTTTCTGCCCAGCCGCCATGCTCCCGTGACCAACCGGCCCCTCCCCCATCTTTTCTTCCCTGTTCTTCTTTGTTTCTTTTCATTTTCTTCTTTATTTTCTTCTCCTTCTACCCGTGAGCAGCACACCCACCCTATCTCTTTCCCTTCCTCCTCTCCTCCTCTCCTCCTCTCTTTCCCCGTACCGACGACCCGAGACCCCCATCCACAAACCCGACCACCCCAGCTCACCTCCATCTGCTCCTCTTTCGTCTTCCCTGCCACCTTCGCCGCCGTGACGAGCCGGCCCCGATCTCTTCTCCCCTGCCTCTGATCACTGACCCCTCCTTCACCGCCGTCGCCAGGCGACGCCGCCACCTCTTTCCTCCTCGTTGTCCTCTGCTTGTGTTTCGACCAGAGGAACTGAGCTCGGGCCACCGTGGATTGAGACCGTCTCCGCTGTGGGTGCGCCAACATGCCGACGTGCCCTCCTTCCTCCTCTTCTCCCTCGTGCTCCACGATCTGCTCCGCCGTGAGCTCTTATCCTCATTCAACCTTTGACGACATCGTCGAGTTGGGTAAGCTGTCTCCTCCAAATCTTTCTTCTTCCTTGGCTTTCGATTTCCAAATCGGATTGGTGATTAACGTTGAGGATGTTTGGTTGTTGTGGGTCTGTGTGTTTGAACGGGTGTGGATTTGGGTGTTGCTGTGGGTACGGTTGTTTGAGTTGGTTGTCATGGCGTTGATGACCCCGCTGTGGACGTGGGTGATGATGCTCGGGGTGGTGGATGCTGTCGTGTGGTGGAATACCGGCCATCGGTGTGTGGCCGTGGGGTTGGTATGCTTGCTGATGGCCGGGTTATTGTCTTGGTGTTGTGGTTTTGGTGTTTTGTTGGATGATGAACAATGATAAAGCCACAGAGGCACGTCCTGCTGTTTGCTGTGAACAGTATTTGGCCGGAATCCAACGAGGTTCCGGCAGCCTCGGGAATTTTCCGACGAGCACGGAAATAGATTTTGGGTAAAAACCCTAGCCTGGACCATAGGCATCATGTTAACGAACCGAGACCTTAATATGATGATAATTAGATGAAAAATTAATTAAATTAACTAACTTATGTTTTTTATTTTATGCTTTGATTATTTAATCATGCCTTTAATTAATTTATGCTTTAATTAATTAGTTTATGCGTTTGTTAATTTTATGCTCTTAGTTACCTATACTTTTATTTAATTTTCCGAATGGGCTATTAATAAGGCCCATATCATTTAATTTCCGGTTTTGTTTATTTTAATTGGGCAAATTATAATTAAAGGACCATAATATCTAATTTAATATAGTCTTTTATTTAATTAATTGATTTATTATTTTCTCCGATGGGCTAAACGCATGTGAAGGTCCACCGGGCTTAATTTCCAAATCGTTTAAACTATGTTAATATTATAATTACGTCACTAATATGTTTAATTCTTATTCTTCTGGGCTAAAATAATAATAGGCCCATACCTTATGTTATTAATCAATTTTATTCTTATATCTATATTACCCATATTTCCGTTGGCTAAATAATATTACTCCCTTTCCTTATAATTTTACCGATTTTATATATAGTAACCTATACAAAATTATTCTAAGGCTTAACTATATTTTATTAATTTATCAAAAATATTTTGTTAACGTAATAACAGTAATATTATTTTGAAATATTGCTTATCCAAGACACTATTTTACTAAAAATTGTATTATCTTTGTCCACTAATTTAATTATCACTTTAAGCTACATTAATTTATACTCTACTTAAATTTATCGATTTTATATGTATATAATTATAAATAATTACAACATTATTTTATACCGTATCCCGACTATATTGATTTCTTGCCGATGGTGATGTTTTCTATCTAACGGTTTTATTCTCGGGAATACTATTTATGTACCATTCTCACGTATTTATCGCAATCCCGACTTTATAAATATTTCTTATTAAACAAATACGTATTACTATTATTGTTTGATCGAGGGTAATTACTTGGAATATTATTTGGTTCATATTATTAAATAGACCACGAGTATGGGTCACGATTTAATTTCATTTACTTATCAAATGTAATTTCCTATATATGATCTATACAACGTATTTGTATAAGTACGATTTCTTATCATAAGCGACCTAAGGGCCGGGATATCGGCTTGCGCGCTCGGCTTCGGTTTTTGACTTAAACAAGTACACTTAATATAACCGTTGGATTAAATTAATTACCACCAAGTCGGATGAACTGTTTGGTAATAAGATAGTTATGGAGATACTAAAATGAACAGAAAATCCGTCTAATAAATGTTAAACCGGTATCATGCATAATCATTTTGTTGTGCTTTATAAGTGATTATTGTGTTTCTATATATACATATAGGGTATCGAGGTTTGACCGGATAGCAGTTTCAGAGACACATCAGGTGAGGATGGATAACCTTTGATATGTGCCCGTAATACTGTGTTTGTTTTGTTGCTTGATTAAACTGCTGAGATGATTATTGTTGGTTGATTGACTGCTATGATGTTGTTGTTGTTGTTGATGTTAGACTCTGATATTGGATTTGTGATATTGTGTAGAGAATAATGATGAACTGGTCTATGTGGATAATTGAGGAAAGAATAACGAGTATTGGAAATGGAATTGGAATTGAATTTGAGATAATGATTTAATTGTCACATGGAAAGTAGTGGTACGACTAGATGGTTAGAGGCTAGTTCTGTGGTGTCACGGCCGGTTTGGTTGGTTATTGGGGATGTTGATCCCGGATGTTGTTTTTATTGGGATGTTGATCCCGGATTGGTTGTTATTGGGATGTTGATCCCGGATTGGTTGTTGTTGGGATGTTGATCCCGGATTGTGATTTGGCCTGGCATCCGGAATTAGTTAATAACTAGGTACGACCCTAGCTTGTCCAGTGACGGGGCCCAGAAGTTAAAATTGGTAATAATAATAAATATTCTTTTGGTCTTGGCTCAGTTGTGTTTTGGTAGATTCTTTGTGCTGTGATTGCCTGTGATTACTTTTGAAAGTATTATGGATGCCTGCATATCTCTGTTTATCCTTCGTCGGTGAGCACTTCGGACTCACCCCTCGCCTGCGGGGTTTCATCCTGTAGGATGAGTTGTTTGTAGTGCAGGAATGTACAAGGCAAGCTGCGGCGCACCCCTCGGGCAGGACTCGGATCCATTAGCTGCATCGGGCTTTGCATATGTTGACATTAAATTAAAAATGCTTCCACTGTGCTGTTGTTATTGAGATTCCCGAAGTCGGGTGTTATGCTTTGTTGTTGGGCCGTTGGGCCGATTTCTGTTGTATTACACAGTTTGTGCCACGTGTCGGCACAGTTGTTGGTAATTACTGTATGTAGGGTAAATTTGGGTCGGGGTGTTTCATTTTGGTAGCGGAGCGGGCGGTAGGTCCTAGGGTGTTTACTGTGCTTGTTTGTTGTACTTATTTGTTGTTCATTGCTCGCTCCACATGATTAACATGATTGCATGCATATTCATATGGTTAGTGTATAGTGGATCCAGTCGAGGGACGTCAGCTTGCTGCAGAACATTCACATGTGAGTATACTTTCTCATAAATACAGTTGGGCGACAAGTTACCCGTATTTCGGTATTTTACAATATTGTTGTTTTGTTGTTCTAAAGTTTTGGAAAGGTAAGTTTTTAAAGCATGAGTTTTGACAAAGTGACATTTACAGCTTAGGCTGTGGGTTAAATTTGTTTATAAGGTGGAACCGCTGTTCTGGAAAGTTTTATTTAATTATTATGATTTGATGATGGAACTCTTTTAAAGATTTTATTATAAAGTTCAGACATGGTCGTTGCCCAGGAAGAACAGTGAGATAAAGGGACTTTGAGACGGCAAGAAGTCTATCTTGTTGTACCCGTGTATCGGAAGTTTCGACAGAACAAGTAAGATTTGATTTCAGGTTTTGGTTGTTATATTTTTAAGTGATGATATGATACTATATGACCTTGAGAAAGTGGGAATGATGATTTTTGAGTACTGTTTTGATTATGACGTGATAAATTGATGACTTTTGGGTACTGCCTTGTTTATGACGTGATAATTTGAGTTGAGGATTGGATTGATATTCTTGGAAAATTCTATGATTTTGCAAGGGATGCAATTTTCTTTCTAAGGAACTGGTTGATGATTTGAAGATTTTTGGATACTAAAGTTGTTTGTGATGTGATAACTTGATTTGAGGATTGGGCTAATGTCCATGGAATTCTTTGATGTCAGAGGTGATTTGATCTTTTAAAAAAAAAAGAGGATTCGATGATTTGATGATTTTGGTGATTCAATCTTGAAAGAAAAGAGTTTGATGAAATGATGATTTGAGGTATTAATTAAAGAGCTATAACCGAAGTTATGATCCTTGCTAGTTTCATTGGATTAAGAACAGGAATATTATTTGATGGACAGTTATGTAATAAATTTTGAGGTAATGATCGACATGGTTCGGGGGTTATAATTTGGAAAATTTATTTGGAGAATTTAATTAGGATTGATGGGAGATAATTTGGAGTTATAGATTTGAAGAATTGTGGAAGGATTGATGATCATGATAAATGTATATATGTTTATGGGATTAGTGGATTACGGTGTGAATTTCGAGGACGAAATTCCTTTAAGGAGGGTAGAATGTAACGGCCCGGGTAAAATTTTCGTGATTTTTACCAAGTTGTTTTGATTTTTACGGTGGTTAGTAAAATTTTATCGCGGTTAATTAAATATTTTACCAATCCGAGTCATTTTTCATTATTTTTATTATTATTTTCACTACTCTCAAAACTATTACTGTTGTTATTACTATTATCGCTACCATTATTTTTATTATTTTTTTTCTAACAAACATTAATAGTGGTATTATTATTATTCCGATATGGTATTTTTATTGCATAACTTACTAATTATAATTTAAAAAGAAATTTAAACGTCGTAATTCGATGAACTCTATCGGACCGAGTTTTACCGAGGGTTTTTCCGGGAACAACCGAGCCTCGTTTCGATCACTGAGGATACGCGACGCCGCCACCTCTTTCCTCCTCGTTGTCCTCGGCTTGTGTTCCGACCAGAGGAACTGAGCTCGGGCCACCGTGGATTGAGACCGTCGCCGCTGTGGGTGCGCCAACACGCCGAAGTGCCCTCCTTCCTCCTCTTCTTCCTCGTGCTCCACGATCTGCTCCGCCGTGAGCTCTTGTCCTCATTCAACCTTTGACGACATCGCCGAGTTGGGTAAGCTGTCTCCTCCAAATCTTTCTTCTTCCTTGGCTTTCGATTTCCAAATCGGATTGGTGATTAACGTTGAGGGTGTTTTGCTGTTGTGGGTCTGTGTGTTTGAACGGGTGTGGATTTGGGTGTTGCTGTGGGTACGGTTGTTTGAGTTGGTTGTCATGGCGTTGATGGCCCTGTTGTGGACGTGGGTGATGATGCTCGGGGTGGTGGATACTGCCGTGTGGTGGAATACCGGCCGCCGGTGTGTGGCCGTGGGGTTGGTATGCTTGCTGATGGTCGGGTTATTGTCTTGGTGTTGTGGTTTTGGTGTTTTGTTGGAAGATGAACAGTGATAGAGCCATAGAGGCACGTCCTGCTGTTTGCTGTGAACAGTATTTGGCCGGAATCCGGCGAGGTTCCGGCAGCCTCGGGAATTTTCCGACGAGCACGGAAATAGATTTTGGGTAAAAACCCGAGCCTGGACCATATGCATCAGGTTAACGAACCCGGACCTTAATATGATGATAATTAGATGAACAATTAATTAAATTAACTAACTTATGCTTTCTATTTTATGCTTTGATTATTTAATCATGCCTTTAATTGATTTATGCTTTAATTATTCAGTTTATGCTTTTGTTAATTTTATGCTCTTAGTTACCTATACTTTTATTTAATTTTCCGAATGGGCTATTAAAAAGGCCCATATCATTTAATTTCCGGTTTTGTTTATTTTAATTGGGCTAATTATAATTGAAGGACCATAATATCTAATTTAATATAGTCTTTTATTTAATTAATTGATTTATTAATTTCTCCGATGGGCTAAAGGCATGTGAAGGTCCACCGGGCTTAATTTCCAAATCGTTTAAACTATGTTAATATTATAATTACGTCACTAATATGTTTAATTCTCATTCTTCTGGGCTAAAATAATAATAGGCCCATACCTTATGTTATTAATCAATTTTATTCTTATATCTATATTACCCATATTTCCGTTGGCTAAATAATATTACTCCCTTTCCTTATAATTTTACCGATTTTATATATAGTAACCCATACAAAATTATTCTAAGGCTTAACTATATTTTATTAATTTATCAAAAATATTTTGTTAACATAATAACAGTAATATTATTTTGAAATATTGTTTATCCAAAACACTATTTTACTAAAAATTGTGTTATCTTTGTCCACTAATTTAATTATCACTTTAAGCTACATTAATTTATACTCTACTTAAATTTATCGATTTTATATGTATATAATTATAAATAATTACAACATTATTTTATACCGTATCCCGACTATATTGATTTCTTACCGATGGTGATGTTTTCTATCTAACGGTTTTATTATCGGGAATACTATTTATATACCATTCTGACGTATTTATCGCAATCCCGACTTTATAAATATTTCTTATTAAACAAATACATATTACTATTATTGTTTGATCGAGGGTAATTACTTGGAATATTATTTGGTCCATATTATTAAATAGACCACGAGTATGGGTCACGATTTAATTTCATTTACTTATCAAACGTAATTTCCTATATATGATCTATACAGCGTATTTGTATAAGTACGATTTCTTATCATAAGCGACCTTAGGGCCGGGATATCGGCTTGGGCACTCGGTTTCGGTTTTTGACTTAGTACACTTAATATAACCGTTGGATTAAATTAATTACCACTAAGTCGGATGAACTGTTTGGTAATAAGATAATTATGGAGATACTAAAATGAACAGAAAAGCCGTCTAATAAATGTTAAACCGGTATCATGCATAATCATTTTGTTGTACATTATAAGTGATTCTTGTGTTTCTATATATACATATAGGGTATCGAGGTTTGACCGGATAGCAATTTCAGAGACACATCAGGTGAGGATGGATAACCTTTGATATGTGCCCGTAATACTGTGTTTGTTTTGTTGCTTGATTGAACTGCTGAGATGATTATTGTTGGTTGATTGACTGATATGATGTTGTTGTTGTTGTTGATGTTAGACTCTGATATTGGATTTGTGATATTGTATAGAGAATAAAGATGAACTGGTCTATGTGGATAATTGAGGAAAGAATAACGAGTATTGGAAATGGAATTGGAATTGAATTTGAGATAATGATTTAATTGTCACATAGAAAGTAGTGGTACGACTAGATGGTTAGAGGCTAGTTCTGTGGTGTCACGGCCGGTTTGGTTGGTTATTGGGGATGTTGATCCCGGATGTTGTTTTTATTGGGATGTTGATCCCGGATTGGTTGTTATTAGGATGTTGATCTCGGATTGGTTGTTGTTGGGATGTTGATCCCGGATTGTGATTTGGCCTGGCATCCAAAATTAGTTAATAACCAGGTACGACCCTAGCTTGTCCAGTGACGGGGCCCGGAAGATAAAATTGGTAATAATAATAAATATTCTTTTGGTCTTGGCTCAGTTGTGTTTTGGTAGATTCTTTGTGCTGTGATTGCCTGTGATTACTTCGAAAGTATTATGGATGCCTGTATATCTCTGTTTATCCTTCGTCGCCCCTCGCCTGCGGGATTTCATCCTGTAGGATGAGTTGTTTGTAGTGCAGGAACGTACGAGGCAAGCTGCGACGCATCCCTCGGGCAGGACTCGGATCCGTTAGCTGCATCGGGCTTTGCATATGTTGACATTAAATTAAAAATGCTTCCGTTGTGCTGTTGTTATTGAGATTCCCGAAGTTGGGTGTTATGCTTTGTTGTTGGGCCGTTGGACCGATTTTCTGTTGTATTACATAGTTTGTGCCACGTGTCGGCACAGTTGTTGGTAATTACTGTATGTAGGGTAAATTTGGGTCGGGGTGTTTCAGACATAATATAGAGATGCTAACATGGAATTTCTCTAGAAAATTAAATGTTTTTGTTCATCATCACCCTTCTCATGAATAAAAGCATTCATTTTGATAGTCAAGTATTTTCTACTATTCACCAACTCTAAATAATTTTCTTCTTTTCACTAATTAATTAAATATTTTTTTTGCCTTTTGTATTTTTTAGTTGGTGAATTTAAAATTTTACATTAATTGAATTATTTTCACCGGAAAAATTCGAATAGAATTATCATAGGGATAAATTTATCATGAAATAACTGGTTATATTATTTGTTGCATTCACTTTTATCATTTTTTTGTAATTTTTATGGTTAAAAAATTATTTGGTATGCATTTCATAGGAATATTCTGTTGATGAAACATTTCATATACATCTATCTATTTATATATTTGTGTATGTTGGTGTATATGTGTGCTTGAGAGTTAGGTCATCCTTGCGTCAACGGTGGAATAGAGGAAAAATGAATGTTTAGGGGGCCTAAATCACTATACTATTAATTGCTGTTTATTAATTTCATTTCAACTGATTTTTTTTTTAAGACATAGAATTATATTAGATTATCAAACTAAGTCAAACCTCCTGCATCAGCTAATAAAGCATCCATGCATAAGTCAGGTGGAACATTTAAAATTCTTAATTCCTCACATAAATTAAGAGCTTTTCTAGCTAGTATGTCTGCTATAAAATTTGACTCATGGTAATTATGATGAAAGGTGATTATTCAATCACGGGCTAGCAACGAACGAATACACTCCAACAAGGGTAGGTGCTCCAGTCGTCTAGTTGGAGAATTGATAATATTGACAAAAACAAAAAGAATAATTGATTGACAATTCCACTAAAAAAACGCAATGCACATATATATGACGGTCTCTTAATAATGGTTCATTTTCTTTGCATAATTTGGCCACTTACAACTGAGGGTCATTAATGTTCCTCTTAGGCCTTCTACGCAGCAACTGGAATTCAATTTACTGCTGTTAAATACATAAAATAGGAAAAAAAAAAAGCTTGATCAACCGGATTATTGAGAAGCTTTCATTCTTTTTGCGGGTTCGGTCAATACACTTTCACACACTTTTTGCAGTCACTATGATCTGAGCCCAGAAAATGTAACCTCTTTAAGCAGTAGTTCTTCTTTTCTAGGTAAAAGCAAGTAGTTTCACTTAAAGTAAGGTGTAAGAGTTCGAATTTCGCAAATCTAAGAAACTAACCAGCTTCGAATTAAATTAATTAAAATTTTATACATTTTGTTTAGTTAGACTTAGACCAAAAGGAATTCAACCTCTTATTATCATCGTCAACTTGGGCATTCATAGATTTTCTTTCTTTTATTGTATCCGCACTTTATGTAGAAAACGTACAGATGGGAAAATATAATTATGTGAGAGGACTGAAATATTTATGTTTTATGTGTCATTGAACTTTTTTTCTCCCCATTAAAAAGGGCATTAGTGGGGTCATCCCTTGTCGGTCCAAGTCCGAGTTAATATCGGTTACATCATGATACTCCTCTGGCCACCAAAATATTAATAGACACTCTCGCCCGCCAAACGTCATAATTTCAAAAATCTCCGGGCTCAACGACCACCACCCTCACCATGTGGAAGGCTATATTTGACTAGACCTGGCAATTAGTGTTGTCGTGTCGGGTTTGTGTCGGGTTGAACAGGTAATCGGGTTCTAAATCTTCAACCCGACCCGACCTATTTAATAATCGTGTCGTGTCGTGTCCAACCCGTTTATTATCGTGTCGGGCTCGGGTTGACCCGCGGGTTACCTATTAAGTCTAACAAGCCTAAAAATGAGTTTGAAATTTTTCTATTTTGCGTATTTTTAAGCAAATTGGCATATAATTAGTTTTTTTATACATCAAATAAAATTATAAATTGCAGAATCATAATATAATAATATTTTAAAGCATTTATAAAAGTATTTTTGGATAATTTTAATAACTTTAGCCTTAAATATTGGATAAGTCTTATATTAAATCAGTAAAATATCTATACCCTAAATATAATCGGGTCATAAACAGGTACCTATCGGGTTGGCGGGTCAACCCGCTACCTGGCCTGCTAATTTTCGTGTCGTGTCGGGTCGACCCATTTAACTAAACGGGTTGGAAATCTCTGACCTATAACTGCTAATTTCGTGTCGGGTTCGTGTCGGGTTGTCGTGTCAATACCCGTTTTGCCAAGTCTATATTTGACCATGGGACTTGACTGGAAATGCCGGGATTCGAACCCGAATCTTAGTGATAAGCGGGCTAAAAGCCCATGTGAACTTTTGTTAGATGCATATATATCCATCTCATCTCCTTATGTCACGCATTTATGTTGAAGATTAGCTAATAGATTGCACTTTCTTGTCAAGCTCCCTGACAGAACCGGAATCTTTGAAAAAAAAAAAAACAGAACTGGAATTGTCCAAAAATTGAAGATTAGCTAATAGATTGCACTTTCTTGTCAAGCTCCCTGACAGAACTGGAATCTTTGAAAAAAAAAAAAAACAGAACTGGAATTGTCCAAAAATTTTGTCCGTGTAAAATTGCCTTGCCAGTCACATAGAAGTTTCATTTTGTGTTGGGGAGCTTAGCACAAAGTTTTTTAATCTGTTCACCTCTGGGATGGAAGCGTTTAATTAAATCATCGTGGGGGTTAGTTGGCTTATCATGAAGCAGATAAAATAAATGATTGATTTACGCACAAATATTCTCAGTCGTTTTAAGTTTTCTCAAAGGTTGATAGTAGATTTTCTGTCTAGTAATACCAAAGTCGACTGATATAGTATCAATTTTGCGATAAACTTGTACTTGTTTCAAAAAGAAAAATGTGTGCTCGACAGTCATGCACAGCCCAAAAAAACGTTGCCAGTTGGAATAAATTTGGCCCCATGTGTTGGAAAAGACTTTATTGTTTTTGTTTAATTAAATGTGGTAATTCGATCAGCAAATGGGAAGCACAAACACGTTCCAAGAAAGCGAACCTTAACAGTTGTAATGAATTTTTAAAAAATGAAATTTCAGATTATTTAGACATTTGCAAAAAGAAATTTGTTTATGGTTGGCAGCATGTCCAAAAATCTATATATCCATGTAAAAAAATAAAAAAAAAAATTAAAACTGTAAACAAGAGGGGAACTTTTTCACAGGATAGGCAATGGACCACTAAATCCATGTAAAAAAGAAAAAAATTTTAAAACTGTAAACAAAATAGGGGAAATTTTTCAGCAGGATAGGGGGAAAGCATCACTGACAGACACTGAAATTGAATCTACAACTCTATTATTTTACATTAATTGTTAAGGTATGCCAAATATTCCAAGTCCATTGTTCCTCAAAAAAAAATATATATATATTCCAAGTCCATCTGATGATTAAACACTTTCCTTCCGAATCCTATTTCATAGTGTTGCATGCTTTTTTTCTAAAAGGGAAAAAAAAATTTGACTGTTCGTATTTCTTACGTACCAAACAGCTAGCAGTCCAATCGATTCGATAGTAAAACAAAACACAGGAAAAAAAAATGTCGCATCAAATGAGCCCAAGTTCAGTTTAGTTTTCTACTTATTATTTTTAAAAAATAGCTTTCTACTTGTCACAAAAAAAAAAAAGAGTTTAGTTTTGAAAATACAGTAATCAATTGATAATCAATATGATTTTCTAGGACAGTCAAGACATGATGGAGGTGGGTTGCTGGACCCCAAAGATGTTGCGCGTCCAATTTGGTTTCGTCGTCACTCATATTGGTACCAAAAGGCCAAAAAAAAAAAAAAGAAAAAAAAAGCGTGATTGTTAATTTCTGCAATGGAATTAAATTGAAAACTGTAGAAGTCCCATAACGTCGGGATGATACTCTTATTATCCTAGTCATGGCTTTTTTGCGATTTTGAGTGGGGAAATTTGTGTTGAGTACTCATGGTGTGCAGAATCGTAATTGAGGTAACTAAGTAGCAGGTTTCGGATAGTAGTACGTCTCAAGTAGGAGGAGCAGCCGTCCAACGCCGCCCCTTTTGTTTACCATTCTCCATTTCCCTTTTCCAGATTGTTTGTGATTTGTAGTGTCTGTGGTTTATACAAGGAATAGATAAAGGCCTTTTGCAGTGTTGGTGGTTTATACAAATAAAATAGATAAAGCCTCAAGTCCATGACTGTTGTTGGGCTTATTTAGCCCCATATTCATTCGTTTTTTCATAATGTCTAGGCTATTTATATAAAAAAATTAATAATTTATACAAATAATGAAAATTATTATTATTTTTTTTAGAAAAAAGCATCATTCATTCACATAAACAGTTCTAAAGATCTGAGAATACATAGTTAAAAATCTATTCTAACAAAAGCATAAGAAAAAACTAACATGAGAATTCTTCCCAATCTACTACATAGAGATACACAACGAGATTTCATATAATTCAATTGAGGATTTACAAAAGCACACTACTCTCGCAAGCTTCATGTCCTGTATGGTCCATGCAACAACCACCAAACCAGCAGGCAAAGGTCAGGCATACCTGTGCGGTGAAATATCTCTTTGTTGGTAAATATCTGCGCTAGATAAAGAACAGTTATGCAAGTTGAATCTTCCTCCATGGCTTTTGGCTCCCATGATTTTATTTGAAACACCCAAAAAGAGGTGAGAAAAACTCATAATAGAGAAAAACAAACCCACAAAAAGTGGGAGTAAACCAATATAACTAAAGCAGAATAGAAAATAACTAGTTGAAGGGAATTTTGGTGGGGGGCTCACTACCGGAAAAAGAGTCGGCGGTAGCCCCAATCTGTAGATCTAGGGTTTTATCTAAGAGGGAGAGAGAGAAGAGAAAACTGTAAAAGAGATATGATCAAAGTAATTAAAATTATTAATTTGGTAGACGATACGAAAATCCAATATAGAGTGGTTTATTAGATAAGACTTTTTAGGGTTTAGAAAAATATATTATGAATGCCACACTCATGTGCAGCCCCGTGGTTTTCGTGGTTTATTTTATATCAGTTCAGGTAAACTTCTGTACTCACTACAATTCTAGTACAAGTTAATACAACTACAAGATAGAGTCTTTATCTCTTCTTATCTTCTAAAAATCCCCCACAAGCAGAGTTGGATGTGGAAAGAAGTGTAACATCCTGGCTTGATGAGTGTCACTACGAACCAATACGGGACCTTTCCAACATGCTTTATCCTTACTCGCATGCTTACAGGAAAAAATTTCCAGGAGGTCACCCATCGCACAATTGTTCCAAGTCAAGTACGTTTAACTTTGGATTTTTTTACGGAATGAGCACCAAAAAGGTAAGTGTACCTTGTTGATATAGTTGGTACCGATCAATCTATTTAAGCAATTCTCAATTATACAACCCCACACATGTACAACCTCGAAATCACTTCATTAGAATTATTCTTAATTATACAGTCCCATACCTGTATAATTATGAAATCGCCCAACTGTGCAACCCATTCCTAAACAGTCTCAAGATCTCTCATATTTGGGTGTGGATTCGGTTCATTCATGTGCCCCTCCGTCTAGAAGCCTGCCAGAAGTCATTCTTTGTCCATGTTCACCCTGGCACCGGTATACACTTCCCGCCCTCATCTACCTCGAGTCTCACAAGAAGGTTCAGTTCTAATTGAAGCTCACTAAACTGCTTGGAGGACAAAGCTTTCGTTAATATATCTACTAGTTGGCCTTCAGTATTAACAAAATTGGCCACCAATTGTTTTACTCCCACTCTCTCTCGAACAAAGTGATAGTCCAACGCTACATGTTTGGTTCGTATGTTTTGGATCTAATTCTAACTCAAGGAGGTAGACCAATGTTGTCACACCAAAGGAGGGGTGTTGGAGTAATAATATCAATTTCATTCAGCAAGGACTAAATGCAAATGAGTTTTGCATTTGCTTTTATAAATGCCTTATATTCGACCTCTGTAGAGGATCTTGCCATCATGTGTTGTTTGTGTGATGCCCAAAAGACCAAATCGTTGCCAAAATAAACTAGATAATCAACAGTTGATTTTTTTTCATCAATATTTCTTCCCTAGTGTGCATCTATATATGTTGGTTAAGAAGAAGGTGTAAGATAAGGTGAGGTGGCCAATTTGGCTCGAGTCCTTACAAGGGGCAAGATTAATATTACACTGAAAATAAGTATTTGCAATGTACCCTAGCTTGTTGTGAAATTGGCACCAGGGACGATTGTCACTGCCACGATAAGATCATGTTTCATAGCCTTGTCGAAAAGAGTTTTTGTTGTTTCTTCCACGATCTCGATGTCCTCGACCACCTCGATATTGATTGTGAAACAGATCATTGCGATAAGAATGTGATTGACGTTGCGTCAAATTAACAATTGATGGAGCATACAATTATGGTTCTACTTTGGTGTTAGGTTAACCATCATCAAGATTAAAGGTTTTCATAGAATCTCTATGAAGAAACTCGTAACTCATAAGAACACCTTGTAGTTCAGAGAAGGAGAGTGGTTCTTTCTTGATAGATAAGGTTGTTGCAAATATTTTGAGAACATGTTTGAGCCCTTGGGTTTAGACTGCTTGTCCATTAGCATCTAATTCATCAGAGATCTATTTTGTAGTGTTGAGATAATATAGCTTCGGTTCATCAGGTTGCTGCTCAATACTCTACAAGGCCCTGTATAAGGCCATGTGATGTGTTTAGTTTGGTGATGCAAGAGATTTTTCTAGGACATCCCATGCTTCTTTGGCAGTTCTTTTGCTATCTACGTTGGAAAAATACCTCCACATATAGGGAAGAATTAAAGGTACTCAGAATGGCCGAATCTTATTGAATCTAATGATGATAATCAGGATTCGATTATAGGACACCTTCAGCTGAGAAAGTAGTTGGTGGCGGGCATGGAGAGGCACCAATGACATAACCAAGCACTCTCTAACCTACAAGAAAAGGCTCAATCTAAGCCCTCCAGAATACATAATTAGTGTCGGTTAATTTGATCGAGACAAAATTGTTAATTCTGTAATACAAGAACATGAGGATGATGAAGAAATTGATTTTGTGCCATAAGAATAACACTCGAGGGAGTGTTGTGTGTTGTGGAACCAATGGTTGAAAGAGGTTGATCGTTGGACATAGTTGTGATGAAAGCCTAAAAAAGTGGTGTGGTTTAGCAGAAGGCTCACTACCATATAGAATTGGGGTTCTAAAAA
Organism: Turnera subulata; assembly: GCA_028386065.3. Lineage (NCBI taxonomy): Eukaryota > Viridiplantae > Streptophyta > Magnoliopsida > Malpighiales > Passifloraceae > Turnera > Turnera subulata. Next base: position 159,527 of record JAKUCV010001738.1, on the reverse strand, counting down.
TATTTTATGAATGGCACACTCAAACTGTGTAGCCTTCTGTGGTTTATTATACAGTACTTAAACTGTTATACTCACTATAATTCTAATCGAAGTGCTACAAATAATATAGACATTATTTCTTATGATTTGCTAACAAAACAAACCTAGTATGTCATTTAGTATATAGCTTGATATGGGATAGGACATGAGAAAAAAAAATTATCAGAGGGTCAAAATCATGACTATATATTATCTCTAGCTATAATATGGCTATTATTATTATTATTATTATTATTATTATTATTATTATTATTATTATTATTATTATTATTATTATTATTATTATTATTATACATAATTGTGTTTTAATGTATTAGAAAATAGATTTGGCACATGCCAGAGGTACATTAGTTTTTATATAATATTACAATATACATACATAAACAGATCCATATTTTTTTTAATTTGGAAAAGACAAGCATAAGTTAAAACTGACCTAGTATGGTTTCTTCAAAAAAATTATGATAACTCGACCGTCTTTGCAAAAGTTAGAGGAAGACAAAAAGTTGTATTGCGTGGTTTCATGCTCTCTAAACCCAACTTGATAAAATTTTTGTAAAATATGCGAGTAAAAAATGTTTAAAAAGTTTTATAAAACTTTTCAAAAGAAATTCAAAGAAATTCTCATTGAATAAGGATTACCAACATTTTTTTTTAGGGCAAAGCCGATCGTAATTTATTCAGGATGAATAACATTTACATCAGCTGCAGTATGCTCTAACAGAGAGCTTGGAAAGTGAGTAAACCAAAACCGTTCAGTAGTATGCTCACAGGGAAGATGACAAAGAGAATGAGCCGCCTTATTACAAGTTCTAGGAGTAAACTTAGATTGAAAAGAAACAAACAAACTAGCTAAGGAAATAAGATCACCAATAACACGACCCAACAAATTGTTAGGTGGAGAACGGGACTGAATCGCCATAGAAAAAATCTGAGAATCCATCTCCAATATCACCCTCTCAACCTGCATTTCCAGTGCCAGACATAGGCCAAAGCAGGCAGTCATAGCTTCGCCCACTGTAGGATCAAGTTGCGCAGGAACATATTTGATTCCCATGCCTACCACTGTCCCCTGCCAATCCCGAATAATAGCACCGAAGGTGGAACCTTAGGGAAAGTGAATTACAACATCCATATTTACTTTGAGCACATTAGGCGGAGGAGGCTTCTAGCGATTCTCACGACTCGGCCCGAACACACCATCCCGTTGCACATTAGCTTCCATATACTCGGCCAGAAAGGAAGTAGCCGCCCCAGCCACTCTGGTTGGGATATCCTGGGTGTTCTAGAAAACGAGGAGGTTGCGACTCCTCCATATAAGCCAACATTGAGTCAGCACTTGCTGTAATATAGCCACTCCCAACGAACTGCAAATACTTTGTAGCCATAAGTGAGCGTCCTCAGCATCAATGGAACAAATAGCAGTAGGTACCTAACTAAACCACCATACCTCTTGGGACCAGCTACACTCCTTTAGTAGGTGCAGAATACTTTCACTAGAGCTATTGCATCTCGGGCATATAGTATCAACAACACTCAACCTGGTGGCGACATTTGTATGGACTGGGAGAATATTAGTACATATCTTCCATGCGAAAGATCGGATTTTGGGGGGGACATGAAGTCTCCACAATTGCTTCCACCAGGAAGGTGTTATATCCGGAACAAAGGACGTCTCGGGATCAATCTGGGGGTATAATAATGTCATACCAACCTGATACCCACTTTTAACAGTGTAATTGCCCGAAGGGCTAAGATGCCAATAGGGGTTGTTAGGAAGAGATCGACCACTAAGAGGGATATTCTTAATCAGTTGGGCTTTGATCAAAAGGAAAATAGAATCCAACTAATGTGTAATTCCAGTCAGTCATCTCTTCATGAATGAGGGAGCTGACCCGAGCACTAGCATCAAGAACAGAGACGGGCGACTCGACCTGACAAGCACTAGCCCGCGGCAACCACTTATCACCCCAGATATGAACTTGATGTCCATCTCCAATCAGCCAATGAACACCTTCTTCATGCACCAGACGAGCCTTTATAATACTCCGCCAAGTATAGCTAGGATTATGGCTAAGTGGAGCTTCCATAAATGAGGTGCGAGGGAAGTAGCCAGCTTTGAGAATCCGTGATAAGAGGCTGGTTTCATTGACAATCAACCTCCATCCTTGTTTGGCTAAGAATGCAAGATTAAAAGCATCAATAGAACGAAAACCCAAACCACCCGCCGACTTTCGCCTGCATAGCTTGTCCCATGAGAGCCAATGGATCTTTCTCTTCCCATCCCGATGTCCCCACCAAAACTTCTGGATAAGAACTTCAATCTCATCACAAATGGAACTCAGAAGCATGAAGCAACTCATGACATAATTCGGAATTGCTTGAGCAACAGCCTTAATAAACAATTCACGCCCTGCATCAGAGAGGAATCTTTCTTTCCATTGTCCCATCTTCTAGAGTACACAGTTCTGTACACAGGCAAACACTCTCTTCTTGGACCGACCAATCATAGCAGGCAAACCCAGATACTTCTCAAAAGTGTCAACTGCCTTTATTCCTAAATCCCCTTGGATCTGAGATATCAACTGATCAAGTACATTTCAGCTAAAAAACACTTCTGACTTATCAAGATTCACCTTCTGGCCTGAAGCCAACTCATATTGATCCAAGATAGAAGCAATTACCCGCCCTTCAGCAATAGAGGCCTTGGCAAACAGAATACTATCATCAGCAAAAAATAAGTGGGAAATGGCTGGGGCACTATGACAAACCTGAACACCATGCAAACTACCATCAACCTTGGACTTGGTGAGTAAAGCTGAGAGGCCCTCTGCACAGAAAAGGAAAAGATAGGGTGATAGTGGATCACCCTGTCTTATCCTGCGAGTAGGGGCAATAGTGGACTGAGGGCATCGGTTAATGAGTAATGAGTAGGTAACAGATTGCACGCACCGCATAATCAAGTTCACCCATTGTGCATCGAAACCTATTCTGTGTATAACCCCCTCCAGAAAATCCCACTCCACCCGGTCATAAGCCTTGCTCATATCAAGTTTGAGTCCCATATAACCTCGCTTTTTAGAGCACTCTTTCTTCATATAGTGGAATGACACAAAAGCAATAAGAGCATTATCAGTGATTAGCCTCTCCAGAACAAAAGCGCTCTGTTCTTCAGATATGATATTCGGAAGAATAAGTTTCAGCCTATTGGCGATTGTCTTAGTAATGAGTGTAAAAACCACATTGCATAGACTAAACGGGCGAAACTGTCTACACTCTTCGGGATTCTTAACTTTGGGAATCAGAGTAATGAACGTATGATTAATAGAAGAGGGATCAACACCATTGGTCAAAACATCCAACACCAAACAGCATACATCATCACCGACAACATCCCAAAATTTTTGGAAAAAAGTAGGGGACATACCATTCGGGCCAGGCGCCTTGAGGGGATGCATCTGTTTCAGGGCTGCAAATACCTCTTCTCGTGTAAATGGAACCGCCAATATATCAGCCATCTCCAGAGTAATGCGTCTATCAATACACTGTAACACTGGCTCACATATTAATGATGGATTAGCCAAAAAAAGAGACAAGTAGTACTCGTTAAAAACTGCAGCCACATCCAATTGTTTAGAAACCCATGCCCCCTGACCATTTTTTATGCCCACAATAGAATTTTTGTACCGGCGCTGATTGGCTTTATGAAAGAAAAAGCTGGTATTTTTATCACCCGCTTTAAGCCAATTTAACCCCGAACGTTGAGCCCATAAGTGCTCCTCTTTACGAATTAGTTCAGCCAACTTAGTATTTATTTGCTTCATCCGAGCTATTACCTCTGTAGACTGGCTTTGAAGGTGAAGACTACCCAAAACTCGGCGCTTCTCTTTAATCTCCTTTGTGATATTTGCAAAATTTATTTTTCTCCATTCAGTGAGTTTGAGACCACAAGCTGTAATCTTTTCCTTCACCATCTGCACAGGGCTATCACCCGCCCTATCATGCCAAGCACCCACAACAGTATTCCGACACCCCTCGTTTGAGCGCCACACTTGCTTGAAACAGAAAAATTTTTGCCTTCTAAAGAAAACGGATGAGCCTTTATAAAAAAAGAAGCTTTAAGGGAGCATGATCAGAGCCTTGCCTAGGAAGGTGTTTGACCAAGGCATCTGGAAAGAGCCGCGACCATGAGGGAGAAGCGACAAAGCGATCAATTCGTTCCTCAATGAAAGACCCATCCTGATGATCATTAGCCCAAGTATAATTGCAGCCCAAGTATCCCATGTCAATTAATTGGAGATCAGAAAGAGTATCATGAAACTGTTGCAGAGCAGCGAAACACCTCGGATTACCACCATTCTTCTCCCACTAAAAAAGGATTTCGTTGAAGTCCCCTCCACACAACCAGGGGTGTGAATATTTCTCGCCTAACTGCCTCATCAGGTCCCATGTTCGCCACTTCTCGGTACTCTCAGGCCACCTATAAATACCAGTGAACCACCACTCCCCACCCTTCCCAATCCCAGAAACAAGCACATCAATATGGTGAAGGGACATTGAAAGGAGAGTAACATCAACATTCTCCCTCCACAATAGAGCCAGACCTACAATACGTTGTCTCCCAGTACCTGCACATTTCATGACCAACATGCCATCCCAGTTCATCCTGCGATGAACTCTCTCCATTTCAAAACTTTTTAGCCTAGTTTCGGAGAGAAAAACTAGGAGAGGATTTTCAAGCATCAATTGCTTGCAAAGGGAGGATAGTGCCTATGGATCCCCCAAACCACGACAATTCCAACTGAAGAGATTCATAATGCTTGGTGGGGCTGCACCGCAGCCTTCGCCTGAAGAGAAAGATCTATTCCCTCAACAAATCCCACACCTGTATCCTTTAGCTTCTTACTGCCTCCCTCTACCTCAGAACCCAAGTCTCCAGTAAAGGATCCAACAACTTTGCGTTTAAGCACTCCCAACCATGACACCACATCCACTGGTACAACACCCTCTCTCGCCCTGTGTTTCCATGTCCGATTGTGCACCGGAGAATGGACCTCCACCTCGCCAGAAGTAGCACTCCCAACACCGCCAAAAACAAAGCCCTCCCTCTCATACGACTACTCACCTCCAAGGCCCGAACCAATCACCTTCGCATTAAGAATCGGGGTTGTTACATTAATGACATGCGGACAGTCATGCCTCTAACCCCCATCAACCTCCCTACTCGAGACAGCCTTAGTGGCAGCCACCTCAAGAACAGAGGGTTGAAATGGCAGGTCTGTAATTATAGTATGTGGTGCATGATCCTGTTGCACACCCCTGTCAACCTGCCTACCTTGTACAGCCCCCTCCTTGACATAACTATCCACAGTTTCCTAGAAACTCGGCTCGGAATCATGAACCATTGGATTTAACCCAGACTCGTCAACCTTGTGAACCGGTACCGACCACCATCAATACCCCCTAACCCTCTGTTGCTCCCTTCTTGCTTCTTTCGAGACCCACCGAACAGCTGTACACCCTCAAATGCTTGTTCTAAGTTCCTAACAAAAAGCTCACCCGGCTCATCAACAATCTCCTCTACCCCAAAAGTTTGATGGTTAACATCGGATTGTCTTTGACAGAAGGCTGCATCCTGGGGCCTCGAGCCATGCTTAACTGTAGGAGAGGTAGAACTCTCATCCGAACGCCTAGAAGAGGATGCCCCCAAAGGAGGTTTAAAGACAAGCTTCTGGCAAACTAGGGGCATCGCCTCCTCACTACTAAAACGAGCAGCGTTCAACTTCTTTGGGGAAGCCCGCAGCCAATTCCCATAGGGCGTGTCTTTAAGATTTAACTCCTCATCATCCCCTTCCGAGCAATCTTTATCAATATGACCTAAACACCCGCAATAAAAACAGAAGAGAGGCAACCTTTTGTACTTGAAGTAAACCCACACAGAAGCAACAGATTTCCCAGCAAGTAACGAACCCCGAACCAGAGGCCGACGTACATCAAACAACACCCTAAATCAGATATATTTACCCCTCTTGATATTGCCGTCTTCCTCAAGTCCCTGGAATGTCCCAATCTTCTTTGCCAGAGCTAGTGCAGTTTTCTCAGACCTTTAATTGAAAGGCACATCATAAACCTGAACCCATAACAGAACTATAAAGAACTGGAGGAAAGAGGGTTGTTCTGCACCAATCAATTCGGTTAAGAGAATAACCTGGTCATCAAAGTTCCAGGGTTCATTATCAAGCACTCGCTGCTTATCTCTCCAATGAAAGAATTGGAAAGCAAACAGGTTACGGTCCAGTTGAGAGACCTCCACTCAGTGAGTAGGGCGCCACACCTGCTTCATGGTGTTCATAAAAGCACGAGTGTTGAAAGGCCTTTCTGTCCATAGTTTCGCAACTAAACAAACGGAGGCAGAAAGGTCCTGCTCATCCTCACTATCATCCTCCACAACCACAACCTCCCCTTCTTCTTCCGTGGGATCAGGGTGACCCCGAATCCCTCCTCCCTCCTCCTCCTCCGGTCGTCTGCCCGCCTCCTCAGGTAAACTGTATTTTTGGTACTTGTATTAGTCTCTTATTTTAATTTTTGGTTAAATGACATCCTTTCACTTTGTACATTTCAACGTTTATGTCCCCTTTTTCTCAATTTGAAAATTTGTGTCCCCCAACCTGCTGGGATTGAACTAATGTTGTCCACCTGACCTATTATAGCAGATCAACCAATGGAAAAGTGACATGTGTTCATGAGCTGGCCAACCTTGAATTTTTTAATATTTTAATATTTTTTTTCCTATTTTTATTTTCTGAAATTTTTTATTTCAGAATAAAATATAATAAAAAAAGAAATAAAAAGAAATGAATGAAATTGGTATTCTCCCTTGCTTCTCTTCCGTTCTCCATCTAATTTGTCGACACTAAGATATGTATATATTTTTTAAAAAAAGCACAAACACAAAAAAATCTCCTTTACTATGATGTTATGCTTCCGTCGGTCAACCGCCGTCCCCGCAACACAAGTCGGGCAGGTCCATCGGCGACGATAGAGATTGTTTCTCTCCTGCTTAGAAGGCGATTCACGGATTTCTCCCATCCTCCTCTCGCCGCCCTTACCGCTTCAACGCGAACCGTTTCGACTCGAAACCTCACTGTCGGAAGTTGTCCGCCCAGATTCCGACCACCACACACCCAACAACACCAACAGAACAACCCCAGCCTGCCACCGATAACACATAGCGTAACAACCACCAGATCCGGCCACCACCACCCCAAGCGGAATAACCATCCTCAACCGTTCGTACATAGTGGATGATTGGGCAGTGGAGGAGAGCGGGGGTGGTGTGGATATAGCGGTGGCGATAAACAGGAAGAGGATGTTTAGGTTGAGGAGAGTGGAGGATCAGAGAGTGGAGGATCGGAGGGTGGAGGTGGCGGTTGCAGCTGGGGTGACAGTTCTGTTGGGGGTAGGGAATCATGTGTTGTATAAGCTCGCTCTAGTCCGTCTCAACCAAAAAGGGACGAGAGACACACATTTGGTGCCTTGTGGTGCAGCGCGGCTATGGTTGTTGCTGCCACACCCACTTCGGCATCTCTACAATCTCACAATTTCGTTGATCCCACGACTGGTCGAGCAGGGCGGCGAAGACCTCCGTGGCGGGCTGCGCTTGCTTCGGCCATTGAGGGGTCGACCTCGACGACAAGTTGGGATGTCTCCTTGCTCTGAAGAAGATGGTTGACTCAGGTCCAGATTTTTTTTACAAAACAATTTCATTCATTTTCTTTATTATCTTATATTTTTCTTTATTTTTCTGAAATAACAAATTCTAAAAACTAGAAAAGTGGGGAAAAAGAAAAAAATTAAAATTGTAAACAATTCAGTACTAGTCCATGAGCGGGTTAATTTTTTTAATGGGATTAAATATATAAATATGGAAATTCAATTCCGAAAATTGGAAAAAGAAAGTGAAATAATAAAATATTCGGCCCTGATTGGGCCCGCAAACACGTGTTAGCGCCTCATTAGATAACCGGCTATAGACTGGCGACGGGACATATTAGTTCATTCCCACTAGGTTGGGACACAAATTTTCAAATTGGGAGAAAGGGGATATAAACGTTAAATGTGCAAAGTGAAAGGACATAATTTGTCATTTAACCTTTAATTTTTATATATGTACTCAATTTTGCTAGGATTTGGTACTTATACCAAATTAAATTTTGGGTGTTTGTGCTTGGCCACAACCACCCTGAGTCCTCCATCTCAATATGGAGTTCTCTTTTTGGGATATACCTCTACACAATGAACCTTCAACTTGAGCTTCACCTTGAGTGTCTCCATCTCCCTCTCCTTCTTTCTCGTGTGATCTGACAATCCATCGTGACTATTATTATCGTAATGATTGCTCCTTGAGTTCTTTTGAGCCAATTTATTCATCTTAACAATCGAATGAAAGCTAATCCTATCACGAGATGTTTTTATTACCTAGTTGAGGGCAGTTTTTTTATGATTTTCAATTAGAAAATTTGGGTTACTATCTCCTTATAATCCGTTATCATGTTTTAATGGTTGAGGGAGGGGAGTGTTTGGCTGAGTTAGGGTGTTTGAAATTGAAAAAACCCGTTCCAGTTGAGAGCGAGTCAAATTTTGGGCAGATCCGGGTGTAAACACCCAAATTTGACCCATGAATTCTCCATAAAAATTAGATTTTAAATATGCTTGAACTTAGGGTTAATGAGATGATTTGATCCTAGGAGTAAGACATGTCAAGATTCTATTTTGGTGGAAATAATACATTTTGGTAATTTGAGTCTTTGTATATTGGTATGCTAGGATTAATGAGATGATTTAATCTTAGGGTAAAATATATAATAAGGTTTATTTACACTGAAATGTGTTTATGTCATTACTTGGGCCTTTTATCTATCTTTAATCCAATTTTAATGAGAAGATTTATCTTTGGGTTGAGGATGGGTTTATAGGCCCAAATTAATGAATTCTCCAGAGTTTATCCGGCCTATTAACACATTTCTTGTAGGCTAATTTTAGCTCTGATTTTCGTGGAAAATCAGAGCTAAATCATCATTTATGTAGGAATGTTGTTTTTGGTATGATTTAGTATGAAATGGGTATTAATGTGTAATTAATCTATTATAGAATGATTTAGGGGAGTGTTAATCATGTAATTGAGTGATTCTGGGTTGATTGGGGGTCGGATTACGCGGTAGGATCAAATCAGAGCTGAATTAGGGGGATTGGGGGTCGAAAAAAGGAAAGAACGGGTGACACGCGGGGTGACCGGCGGTCATCTCGCGACGACCACCAGGTGCTGGCGGACATCCCCACATGACCGCCGGCACTGGGGGGTCATCCAACGGATGACTGCCAACAGCGGTGGTCATGGGTGCCCAGAACCCCTGATTTCCTCCGATTTTGTTTCTAATTCGATCCTACGCGGTTTTGGACCAGATTTTTGGGTATAATCTTCACCATTAAGCAGGTCCACACCCCTAGGCTTCCCAGAACACTATAAATAGGACCCCTCACACACATTTTATGGGATCAATCACACATTACACACACACCCCGCCATAACCTTTGTTTGCTTGGAGAAACTCTACTTCTCCAAGCCTAGAAACATTCCTATAGGCAGAAACACTGGAGAAATTTCGTGAAAAAACATCAAGAAAGAAGCCAACAAGAAGGGATTAAGAGGAGATCAAGAGGAGGAGGCAATCAAAAGCATTCTAGGAGTCAAGAAGATGGGCGATCCGAGTAGAAGGACCTGATGCATGCAGTCTCAGAAAATAATCCATATCTCGAGTTCTAGAAGTCGGATTGCTGTCATTTTGGACTCTTTGGAAAGTTAAGAGGGAGAGATACAACTTTACTGTTGAGAATAGAAGCTGAATCGGCCATTTGCATTGTCCAAAATCCAGTGGAAGACGACCCATAGTTTCTGTCCTACAACCGTGCTAAGTGTTCTAACCCTTTTTTATTGCGCACTTTATTGATTGCTGCTTGCTGGTTATTCGATGATGCTTTTGTGGATTATGTGATTGCTAGGATGCCATGTCAAGAACTACGTGGGCTTTGAACCCGGTTGTCGAGGTACGTAGGTGGTCTCTAGTAGCGGAGCCTCAAGCCCAAATATTTTTAATTTTCCTTTTTGTTCTTACCTTCTTCTCCTACCCCTCCAATTCAATTTTGTTGTTTTTATGGGATTCGTTTCTACACTTGCACATCTGCACAAGGCACACATAATTTCTTCAATCGCACAAGGTTTCGACCCAACACGAATGGGTGCCTAACACCTTCCCATCCGTGACGAACTTCCGATCCCATGTCTTTGGTTCGCCATGACCATATAGCCCAAAGGAGTCATATAAAGGTTTTTCCTAAATTTTACCCTTAATAAAATTTGGGTGGCGACTCCATTGATATGGGATTGACCCAAGGAAGAAGGTGAAAAGGAATAGATGAATAGGCCCAAGTGATTTTGGGTCAGGTATTCACACCGGGTATCTTGGGTCTTATGGTGCATCCGATTCTTGCTTAGGTTCAAATGATGATGTGGCCGATGATATGCCGACATGTGTAAAATTCGGACCCATCTAATCAGGGAGACCAAAATCCATCAATTTCAAGTGGAACAGGTACCAAAATCCAACAAAATCATGTACAAGTACAAAAATCAAATTAAGAGTCGAGTACAATTACCAAAAATGTAATTTATTCATGTAAAACCTGTCAGTACGACCAAAAATTAATTTGATCACTCACTACATCAAAGGAGTCTCCACCCGAATTTTATAAAGGACAAAATTCAGGAAAAAACCTTAACATCTATTACCCGAAGCAATTGGTCATAACAAACCAAAGATATAGGATTCGGGGGTTCGTCCAAATGGGAAGGTGTTAGGCACCCACCCATGTTGGAGCGAAATTGTGTGCAATTGAAGATCAATGTATGTCTTATGCACAAAAAATACAACGACAGTAATAAAATAAAAAATAAACACAAAACAGAAAATAAACACATAATTGAGCTTTAGATTCCACCACTAGAATCCACCTACGTACTTCGGTGACCGGATTCAAAGCTCACGTAGTTCTTCAGTGGCATCACAATGCAACACCACAACATAGCAATAACACAACAACACAACAACAATATCACGACGACATAATAAAAAAGAAAAGAAACACACAATGTGGCTTGCATCCCGTTTTCAGACGGAGACTACCTACGTAGTAACCGGGGTCAAAGCCAAGTAGTTCTAATATAGATTCACACAAAAATCAAAATATCATCATCAATATCATCACAGCAGCACATTCTTAGCAGTAAAAATCGAATTAAAAGGGTTAGGGTTACCTCGTAAACAGGGGCGGATCCAGGGGGCAAGCAGGGGCCCGGGCCCCCCTAAAATCCTTTTAGTATAGTATATAGTAGTAAAAAAACAAAAGAACTTGGTTGGCTTAGTGGGAAAAATGCTTCCAATCCTCCTCTCGCACCTAGGTTTGAAACCCAGCTTCACCTTTTTCTTCCTTTTTCTCTGTAAATATCATATTCCTCTACTTCATTTTGTGAATGTCTAACTTTGGCCCTCCCCTTGAAGTAATTTTTTTAAATTTGCGCCTACCCCCCCCCCCCCCCCCCTCGAAGTTTAATCCTGGATCCGCCCCTGCTCGTAAAGCCCTCCTCTTGCTCCTATAAGCTTTCCGCTCCTCAACTGAATCTTGGCTCGATTTCAGTCGAAAATCTGGTACAGAAGGATGCCGAATCAGCATCTAGTGTCAAAAGCAAAGTTGTAGATCTCTCTCTCAGCTTTCCAGAGACTCTAAGAATATAGCGATCCAACATCTATAGCCCGAGATATCGCGATTTTCCTAAGACTATGCAGGGAAGAACACTCCTCTCGGGTTTGCACTTTCTACTCCAACGATTTGCTCTGATCCTTCTTGCTCTCCTCTTGATCTCCTCTTGCTACTGGGTTGTTACTACTCCTCTCCACGAAATTTTTCCAGAATAACAACTCCTAAAACAATTTCTAAACTCAAAGAACTAGGATTTCTCCAAGCACTCTAAGCTTAAGGTGTGTAGAGAATAATTCTCATGTGTCTCCCTATTGTGTATAATGGGGGGGTCTATTTTTAATATTCAGAGGGTAAGGGGTCGTCCTATTAATCTAAGGGTCGAGATTGAACCCCTAAATCTGACGGCGAAAAGCTAGGATAGTGAAAAAGAGGAAAAAAGAAGATTTTGGAAGCGCTAACTGCCATGGCCCCGGCAGTCATCTCTCCTTGTCCGCTGGTCGTGGCAGTCATATCTCCATGACCGCCACCGACTAGGCAGTTTTTCCTTTTTTCTTACTTTTCCTCTTTCAATCCGATTCCTAGTTGGTTTCCACGCCCTTTAGAATATTCCCTGACCCAGAAAACACCCTAAACTTGAATTCTACTCCAATACTTTTCCTTTTTATTAACCACACATCAAATTATTTCTTTTTTCCAACAAAACTACCATAAAAACACAATATAGTCAAAATATATATTTAATCCTAATTTTTTACGAAAATTAGGATTAAATTGGGTTGCAGACAATGTGTCTAAAAGGGCTGCCACTACTGGAGAATCCATATTTTATTAGACCAAACTTAATATTTATTTCTAACCCAAAATTAAGTAGATAACAAAGTGTAAAAATAAATAAGCAAATAAAATACCCTTACTTTACCACATCAAATCACAAATATATTCATGCTATTAATCAAATCATCTCATCAATCAAAGAAATAATCAATCAAAGACATAAACACATTCATAATTCAAAATAATAGAATGAATCATGGGTCAAATTTGGATGTTCACAAAACTTAAAGACCTATATTGACAATTTTTTAGATTCTGTTAGTAAATCGGACAGAGAAGGATAAAATTTGAATTCAAGATCATATATTTTTCATTGGCGTATCTAAGTTTACTTTGTCCTAATTATATACCGAAGTCTTACAATTTGTCGCAGTGCTATACGAGCAGTCCTAGTACTAATGCAAAAGTGAGTTATTACATCCCTAATTTAACTATTTTTTTCTGATCGGAAATGTAAATTCATTCACTGAAAAAAAAGGTGAAGTCGTCTAAGTAGACGAACTAAGTCTGCAGCATCCTTTATCTATTTACCACTTTTATATATTGGATTAAAGATTTGTTTCATCCTTGTGTTGAACGCTAAAGTTGGAATTCATCCCTATACTAGATTTTGGCTTCTTTTTGGCTTCTTTTCATCCCTCTATTCCCCCTAGTTGGTCTATTTTGGTCTCTCTCGCTGGAATCCAGTGGAAAATAATGGCGTTGCAAAGGTTTCCAGCGCCACGTCAACATATGTGGAAGCCACATGTCAAGTCGAACTAACAAATCAAACCGATTCGACCTGACCGATTCGCCCACCCAAAAAACCCATTTTAGATTAGGCATAATACCCAATTTTATACACCAATTTATATGTTTTGGTCAATTTCATACACGAATTTGTCATCGGGTCAATCTAATGTATGAATTTTCATAAATGGGTCAACTTAATGTATGAATTTTCACAATTGGGTCAATTTAATACATTAGTTTTTAAATTTAGGTCAATTTAGTGGTCAAAATTGAAGGGGAAAATTTTCTCCCAAGTCCTAAACCTTTGGATTTTTTGCAACTAAGTCCAGTATCTTTAAACAAACTCCACTTGAGTGATAATTCTTTATCAGTTATAGGAAACAAGTCTTTCTGTAAAATCTAACTTTCTCAGGGGGATTAGTTACATTTTAGACCCTCATTATTTAGATTCAAAGCAAAAAAAAAAATCCTAAATAAAAATGGAAATACCATAATTTTTATTCTTTAAAAGAAATAATAAATATAAATTTTTAAGGCTTAGGTTTTAGGATTTAGGGATTGGAGATTTTAATTTTTTAGGATTTTGAGTTTATTATTTTTGATTTTTAAAATTTAAAATTTTAGGTTTTAGGGTTTTTAGTTTTTAGAATTTATGAATTAGAATTTAAGGTTTTAGGATAAGGATTTTTTATATTTTTAGATTTAATATTTCTTTTACAGAAAATAAAATATTATGATATTTTAGTTTTAATTTTTTTATTTAGAAAATTTTTATTTAATTCTAAAATTTAGGGGACCAAAATAAAACTTATCCCCTTAAAAAAATAGATTTGACGGAAGGATTTGACAAAAATTAGGTTTAGGATTTGTTTGCTATAAGTAATAAAGGACTTGTACTCAAATGAGGATTTTTAAATATACAGGACTTAGTTGCAAAAAAACCTAAAGTATTAGGATTTGAGAGAAAGTTATCTATTTTAATTTTGATCACTACGAATAAATTGACCCAATTTCGAAAATTGATGTATTAAATTGACCCAATTTTAAAAATTAATGCATTAAATTGACCCAATTACAAATTCATGTATGAAATTGACCAAAATATACAAATTGGTGTATAAAATTGGGTATTATGCCTTTTAGATTATATATCCTTCTTAAATCTAAAATTATTTTACTTCCAAAAGCATCCAAAGTTATAATTTTTATATGTAAAAAAACAAAATAGAAAAATAATTAATAAAATATAATATTAAAGAAAGATCATGTCTCATAAAAAAATAAAAAATTAATTAATATAAACTTTATATGAAAATAAAAAATTTTATAAAAAATAAATAACAAGACTTGATGATTATAAATTAAAATATACTCAAATAAGTAAACTAGAAAAAACTTAATTGCAAAAAATTATAGATAAAATTAATTTCTGTAAAAAATATGAGAATGATAATAAAGAACTCAATAGAATATTCACCTTTATATAATAAACTTATGAAGTTATCACAAAAATTACTATACTACATTAACCATCAAAATAATAGATCTAAAAATTTAAAAAATTAATTTTAAAAAACATTGAAAAAAATTAATATAAAGTTTTAGAAAAATAAAAAAACATTGACTCATAAAAATAAATACTATAATTTTTAATTCAATGAAAGGCTTTAAAGAAATTAATTTTAGGAAAAAAATAAAAAAATGGACAAACTTCAGGCCCCACCGGATTTGCAAAATGAGTGTTTTGGGTGCGCGAATCGGTCGGGTCGAGTTGCTTCAATTTGTTGGTTCAACCTGACATGTGGCTTCCACATATGCTGATGTGGCGCTGGAAACCTTGCCACATCATTATTTTTTCACCGGATTCCGGCGAGAGGGACCAAAACAGGCCAATTAGGGGAAACAGAGGTATGAAAAGAAGCCAAAATTCAACATAGGAATGAATTTCAACTTGAACGCTCAATACAGGAATGAAGCAAGTATTTAATCCTTTATATATTAGATGTTTCGACAAGCTTTCTTAAGATTTCAATAACTAGAATCAATCCTTGCGTTTTACAAGAATGTTGTTCTTAGTCTTTATCCACCGCTAATCCTTTTGTAGTCAAAGTCCAATGCCATTGTTTGTTCCTCAAGGCCCAAAGTCTAACTCCAAATTCGCAACATTAAATTTAGGCTGCTGCCAATGGACTATTGGGCATATTATCCAATTTGCAATGACCCTAATTCATTAGTTGTTTTGGCCTTTTTGTTTTAGGGATATTACTAATTAGTAGATGAGGAATTTATACATGTGTCCCGCAACTTATTAGTTAACCCCACAGCCCTCATGAATTTCGTCCCAGTGTGATAAAATTTCCCCACAATAGGAATTGGATACCTGATAATACATTTGGCTAAAATTTTCTATGCTTCTACTCTGTTGATGAGCATAGGATTCGGTTCTAGATGGTCCATCTTCTCATAATGCAAAAAAAAAAAAAGAAGATGTTATGAATAAATCAAGTGAATGTTCATTGTAGCTGACAATATGTAAGATTTTACTACCATCTTGGACAGTTCAAATAAGACTTTGCTAGCCACCATCTTGGACAACTCGATGACGACTCGTGGCCGACAACTCGTGGCTGCACATTTTGGACCATTCACATTGTTCCATTCACACTGTTCCGATTGTCTATAAATAGAGGATGATAGATGTGATATTGATTCATTCAGAAATAATAGAATTCTCTCCTTTATACTCCCTTATATCTTATTCTCATCTTATTATCTTTCCTTATATCTTACTCTCACCTTATTCTCTTTTCATCAAAACTATCAAGTTCATTATCAAGGCATTATATACCATCAATCATCTTTTATTTTATAACACGTTATCAGCACGAGTCTCTAGTCAAATGAGGTACTTATTTCTAAACTTTTCTTATTAATACTTTCATGCTTTCTATATATACATATATAGTAGCAATATTGCTGAAAGTTTTACCGAGTAAGCGTATATAGATGCTATATTATTATTCTACTAATATTGCTGAAAAATTTATTGAGTAAGCATATAAATATATTACATAGTCTATGTTATGATTGTTGTATTACTCTTTATTATTGGTTTTATATCTTTTGTTATTATTACTGTTACTATAGTCAATATTACAAAACTTGAATTCGAGGCCCTTGACATTTCCTGAAGAAATTTGTCATGGGCATTTGATGCTGAAATCCATTTAGATGCTAATGGTCTGGGAGACACCATAAAAAAAAAGAAACAAAGCATCCAGTTTAAATAAGGCGAGAGCAATAATTTTTATTCGTCATCATCTACATACCAGTCTAAAGACTGAATATTCTACTGTCAAAGATCCTGTAGATCTTTGGAAGAATTTATAAGAAATGTATCACCACCAGAAGATGGTTATTCTTCCAAAAGTTCGTTATGAGTGGATGCATCTGAGGGTGCAAGATTTTAAATCTATGTACGAATATAATTCAGTTATGTTGTAAGTTCTCAGATGAGATTGCATGGAGAAAATATTATTAATGCTAATAAGTTAAAAAAAACTTCATATTTATACATCAATTATGCTCCTGCAGTAGCAATATCGTGAAAATGGTTTCACGAAATTTTTAGATTTAATTTCATGCCTCCTTATAATAAGCTATTACTGAAAAATCATAAATCCCATCTAATTGGCTCTGCTCAATTCCCTGAAGAGAATGTGACCATATAGTGATAATTTTGATTTGGCCGTTTGAACAAGCCATTGGTCAACATGGCGTATAGCATGCCATTTGGTAGAATTTTACTAAATGTCCCTGAAGGACAAATCTAATATTATTAAAACCAAATTTGTTCAGGATGAAGACCATGATATTAATTTCCAAATAGATTCATTTCTGGATATTGTTATTTATCTTGCTTACCCTGAAGATGCAAGCGAATATATATTTAAGATAAGAGATACAAGATGGTCCCAGCAAGAAAATAAAACCTCCAGTAGAGGTTCAAGTCGAAAGACCTCAAGAAGAGGAAAATCCTCCAGAAGAGGTTCCTGACACAATTGATAAAGTTCCAGAAGTAACTCAGGTACCTGAAGTAAATGAAAATGATGAGATCTCGTTCAATTATACTGTGTCAGGAACAAAATGGAACCGACATGAAATAATCGTCGACGAACTTTTTTGCATATAATATAGCGCTAAATATTATGAAAGGAAATGGGGATCATAAACCTACATCTGTTGATGAATGTAGGTACAGAAATAATTGGTCAAAGAGAAAATACACAATTAAGGCTGAGATAGACTCGCTTATAAAGCGAGAAGTTTTAGGCCTGTAGTCCCTACACCTGATGGTGTAAAATTGGTCGGTAATAAATGGGTATTTGTGCAAAAATGAAATGAAGTGAGATATAAAGCATATTTTGTAGCACAAATTTTACCCAACGATCCGATATTAATTATGAGGAGACAAACTCCCATGTGGTGGATGCAATTATTTTTTCAGTATTTAATAAGTCTGGTAGTACATGAAAAACTAGAAATGCGTCTAGTGGAAGTTCTTACAGCCTAACTTTATGGATCCATAAGTCATGACATATACATGAGAATCCTTGAAGGATTCAAGTTGCTTGAAGCAACTAATTCCCGAGAATATACTCAACTAAACCAAAATGATGCTTATATAGTTTGAACCAATTTGGGCATGTGTTGCATAATCATTCTGGCATATATACTCCATATGTTTTATTTTAATTAGTACATGTGTGACATTATTGTTATTGTTATTTATGCTGATGATTTAGATCTACATGTAAATTTTTAATTATGTTTGTGATTCAAATATTTTAGGAACTCCTAAATAAGTTTTCAAATGCAGTGCTATATTTTAATAAAGAATTTGAGATAAAAAATCTCGAAAAAAGATTAGTTTGGTCCTGAAGTACCATATCAGTACAATTTATCTTGCTAGTAACATAAGGCCTGAAGCTTTTGCCATAAACATATTAGCAAGATATGACTAAGCTCTTATCTTCGGGATATAATGGACGTGGAATTATTTTAACCTTGTGAGTCCAAAGAGAATATAGTTGGTTTTGCAGATGCAGGTTATTTGTCTGACCCATATAAAGTTCGGTCACAAACAGACTACTTGTTTACCTGTGGAGGAACTGCTACATCGTGGCGATCCACAAAGCAAAGTATTATTGCCACCTCTTCAAAGAATGCAGAAATTGTAGCCATACATGAAGTCAGTCAGGTGTATGTTTGGCTAAGATCAATGACACAACATATTCTAGATTCTTGTGGATTGGATAATGAGAAAGATGTTCCAACTATCATTTATGAAGATAATGCTGCCTGCATTGCCCAATTGAAGGAAAGATACATCAAAGGCAACCGGACGAAGCACATATCACCAAAATTCTTTTTCACTCATGATCTTCAGAAGAATGGTGATATTTGTGTTCAACAGATTCGTTCAAGTGACAATTTGGCAGACCTATTTACAAAATCACTACCTACTTCAACTTTTGAGAAGTTGATAAAGAAGATTGGCATGCGACGACTTCGAGACATCAAGGGAGGCCAAAATGAGGGGGAGTAGAATACGCACTGCACTCTTTTTTTCTTCACTAAGTTTTTATCCCACTGGATTTTTCTTGGCAAGGTTTTTAACGAGGCAGTTTTTCCTAAGCGTATTCTATCCTATCTTCTACAATAACATTCAAGGGGGAGTGTTATGAATAAATCAAGTGAATGTTCATTGTAACTCACAATATGTAAGACTTTACTACCATCTTGGACAGTTCAAGTAAGACTTTGCTAGCCACCATCTTGGACAACTCGATGACGACTCGTGGCCGACAACTCGATGACAACTCGTGGCCGCATATTTTGGACCATTCACATTGTTCCGTTCACACTGTTTCGTTCACGCTGTTCCATTCACACTGTTCCATTCACACTATTCCATTCATACTGTTCCGATTGTCTATAAATAGAGGATGATAAATGTGATATTCATTTATTCAGAAATAATAGAATTCTCTCCCTTATACTCCCTTATATCTTATTCTCATCTTATTATCTTCCCTTATATCTTACTCTCACCTTATTCTCTTTTCATCAAAACTATCAAGTTCATTATCAAGGCATTATATACCATCAATCATCTTTTATTTTATAACAGAAGAGAATATTTCAAACGTAATTCATCTTATGATAAATACCTTCAACTAATCTAAATCTTTGAGTTAAAATGTTCTTAGACTGCTTTTCTCATTTCTGTAGGATCCAAAAACAATCTCTTCAGGCCCAAGTACTGTTGGGAAGCTTTAGAGCCCAACAAAAATAGAAAAACACACACAAACAGTGACAACGACAGCAGTGCAACATCACAGTGACGTGATCAAATGTCCACCGAAAAACACAGAACTCCTGTTTGATGCTCAAAGAACCTTAAATACAACTACTGGACTGTCACACCCCAACACGCCACCAAATGATCATGTCGGAAGTATGAATTTTTCGTGAAACCCAATCAAGATTTCGGGGTTCTGCATCTGGGTTCTCTTTACTTTCACGCCAAAATTATGGGAGATGAGAGGTACGCCAAGGAGTTGGATGTGGCGGTTAGAGTGGTACATTTAGCTTGTTCTCTTTGCCGGAGAGTGCAAAAGCGGTTGATTACCAATGGAAGTGACCATGTTAGTTCCAAGGATGATGACTCTCCTGTTACTGTTGCAGGTTAGATATTTTCAATTTTGGAGTTTGTGCTTTTGTGCTTTTGGTATTGTGGTGGTTATGTGTGGTTGGTAGGAGATGTGTGTGCTTTGGATGCGTTACGTGTTGGGTTTTGGCTTAATGGATGATCTGCATTTTCTTGAATTTCGGAATTCGATGTATGTTTGTTTGATGAAGTGTTTGGTTGTCGGCAATCACTGGGGCTGCAATTTTAAAATAAGTTGAACCTTTCAAATAATGCGCGACTGAAACCATTTGCTCCTAATTTGCAACCATTTGACGTTTGAAAAAATGTGCTTTCATTTCTGTGTGGAGTAGACATAACTTAAAGCCCAGCATCTTCTGCTTTAACATATCTGGTGTTTCAGTCATGACTGATTTTTCTGATGCCAGTCTTTGCCTTAATCTAGCTAACTGTTCGGGAGGGCTTGTAAGTTGTGTGGGATGCAGTGGAAATTTGTCCATCAATGCCAAATTATTTAATGACTAGGATTCTTACTGCAGAAATCTTCTGTTTCGTACTCATCAAAAACCAATATTCTATTTTTTTAATTTCTTAGGAGTATAATGCTTCACGGTTGCCTTTATCAAAAATCAAAACCAGGCTTTTTTCAGTCAGTGTTCCACAATTGGTTTTGGTCTTGCAAATGTAATATTGGAAAATAGCTGCATAAATTATTTGCAGCAACTTAGAGCGTCTACTGGGCTGTGCGCTTCATGTATCTTCTAGCAGCCACTTTGCATGGAATTAATATTATGTCATTGTTCTACAGTGTGTCATGTTGCTTGAGGACAAAAGTTGAAAGATTTATATCATATTTTTCCATCTTTTGAGCAGTATATACAGAACATGGCTGAATTTGAGATGGCGGATACGTGGAATATAAAAGTCTGACCAAATGGTTAATTTTTAGGTCCTCATATGGTATTAGATTGAGAGTAAGCTGAGGATGATGCCAATTACTGATGGTTATTCCAGTAATGAAAGAGGACTGATATTTTCAAAAGTAGAATTTAACACTTGCAATTAGGCTTGACTAGATCTGTAACAATCATGTTTTTTTCCTCTCCAATCAGAACTGGAAAAAGGAAAAAGAAGATTGTTGGTTGTTCCATGTTGATGAGAAGATTGTTATGTGATATGAGTATGAGGCTTCACTTGATTATAAGAAAATCAAGATGTGTACTCTCTCTGTATGTTGAAGCGTACAGACCTGGTTGTGGTCAGTTATTCATTCTTATTCGTTGATTGACTCGCTTCCCTGTATATGCTATTTGTTTTCTACCTTCTCGAATGTATCATTTTTGCCCTTTCTTTTGTTTCCATATGCTTATTTTGTCTGTTCTTATAGGATTCTACTAGCTTTTTCTTACCAAGTTATGATTTGGAACGTGAGAACTTACTTTTGTGATCTGTTCAGTCGTTCATGAGTAGTCACTGAGTTGCTTATGATTGGTTTATATCTATCAAAGTATTGGGTTGTGCTGCTCCATTTTTAATGGAATGCTTATTGAAAAGCTCAAAAATGATTTTTGACGTTGTCCAGTCCTTCATTTTCTTATTACATTCCAGTTTAGCTCTTATAGATCTACAATTGGAACAACTTTTACTCGTAGTAAAGCTAGCATCCCCTAATGGAATGTGATTGTCTATTCTGTTGGTATAATAAAGAGGCAATTCTATGGAATAAGAATTTCCCTCTTATTTTTCAATTAAAAACCAGAGTATATCACGACAGTGCATTTCTTGACACTTATTAGCTAATCCTTATGTACCAATCTCTGAACAGATTGGAGTGTTCAAGCCATTGTTAGCTGGGTACTGTCAGATAATTTTAGGGATCAAAAGTTGTCAATAGTTGCTGAAGAAGATACTCAATCTCTCTCGACAACTGAGTCAGTAGGTTTACTGACAGCTGTTACAGACACTGTGAATGAATGCTTAGCTGAAGCCCCAAAATACGGTCTGCAGGGTCCCAAGAAGGCCCTTGGAGGCGCACAAATTCTTGAGGCCATCAGCCAATGCAATTCAACTGGGGGTCCAATTGGAAGGCATTGGGTGCTTGATCCAGTTGATGGAACACTGGGATTTGTGCGTGGAGACCAGTATGCTGTTGCTCTAGCCTTGATTGAGGAGGGAAAAGTTGTGCTTGGAGTTCTTGGGTGCCCCAATTACCCTATGAAGAAAGAATTGCTAGATCATCATAGGAACCAAAAGAGCATAACAACCTTGTCTTCAGTCTCTAGTGAGACGTGGGACAAAGGGTGTGTGATGTATGCACAAAGAGGCAGTGGCGAGGCCTGGATGCAGCCATTAATTGGCGAAGATGGGAAATTTGCAGGGAAACATTCTGCACATAGGATTCATGTGTCTTCCATTGATGATCCAGCACTAGCAACTTTTTGTGAACCAGTGGAGAAGTCTAATTCGAACCACTCATTCACAGCGGGGCTTGCTCACAGTATGGGGGTTAAGTATGTTATGCTTTTCTTATTCTGTTAACTTTTGGATTTTAAACTATTATTTTCACTTGGATTCTTGAAATAAATGCTAAAGAAACATCAACTTTGATGGACTAGGAATGGAGATTTCTTTTGCCAAAAAAGGGTTAAGTGGGTAATTGACAACTTTTCCTTTTGATTCTCCGTCAAAGAGGTAAATAACTATCACAAATAGGATTCCTTACCACTGTATTGTTTCTCATAGCAGCTTTTAATCATTAAATTTGCTAGTACATTTCCACCTTCCTTCGTTTGCCTCCAATTGTTCAAACTAATCTTTGTAGATGTATTCAAGTAGTCGACTGGGATACTCTTCTAGCCTAAAAAAAAAAAAGATGTATTCAAGTAAAGCTTTCACTAAGATTAGTCTGAATTAGCTAGTCTTGGTCATGTTTGCATCATTAATTGCCTTATATCAATTGGCTCAATGGAGAGATTGAAAGTAGATAGCCAGCCCACCTCCATGAATGCAGACAACCTATTTGAATAGGGATTCTGAAAACATATTCTTTACAACTCATGTTCTCTTTCCTTTGATTTTGAAAGACATGCCAGACATGTTTTAATCCTTGTATTACTGGCAGGAAGAAACCTTTGCGTGTCCACAGCATGGTCAAATATGCTGCTATAGCTCGAGGAGATGCTGAAATTTTCATGAAATTTGCACGATGTGGGTACAAGGAGAAGATTTGGGATCATGCTGCTGGTGTTGTCATTGTAGAAGAGGCTGGCGGTGTGGTGACTGATGCTGGTGGCCGTCCTCTGGACTTCTCAAGGGGAGTTTACTTAGAAGGCCTTGACCGCGGCATAGTTGTATGCTCTGGGGCCACATTGCATGAAAAACTCATTGCAGCTGTTTATACTAGCTGGGACTGTTCTAATCTATGAAGCTTCTGATTTAGTGGGCTCATTGCAGGAACTATTCATGCTTTAGGAAGAGCAAGGTAACAACAACATTCAATTTGCCGCTATTTGTTTCTTTTGATTTGGCATTGTTAGTTTTCACTGAATCATCTGAAAATACATGTATTGGTTTGCAGTGTTTCGGTTTCTCAAGAGAAAAATGGTTTTGTCTTGTTACTGCAGCTTATTGTGACTATAGAACAATTGATCTGTTACATTCTGAAGAAGATTTTGAATTCACATTTGCAAATGCATGGAAAACTACCGAAGTTCCTTGTGTTATAGTATAAATGATTTTATTTTCATCAAATTGCATTGAGGGGATCTTCTATCATGCTACATACAATTTAGCATTTAGCCAATGCAACTTTTATGAACCAGGTTCAATAAAAAGAACCAAAGTTAAGTTGAAGAAAACAAGAATAGACTAATATCATACCAAAAAAAAAAATAGTGGCAACTCTTCTATCAGCAACATTGTTCTAATATTTTGAGCTCAGTCATAATGTCTACAGAACCCTGATTTTGTTCGTTTATATTGGCTTTATTTCATATGATCATTTCATACTATTTCAGGATGGAAAAATTGCTGCCGTGCTCACTGCAGATGACGATTTTGCAACTTGTGCTAAGGAACGCTATAAACTTTTGGGACACCAGCTTTAGGGTTAACCATTTTTGGTACGATGAAGCAGCAATTTTTGCTTCTCATAATGTAGTCATAATATATACAGGAATATAAGTGTTGCAATGAGTTTTCTGTTTTGTCGAGAAGATAGATGATTAGGAGCAATTGAATGATCAATTTATAGATGTTATCATTTCCATCTCTTGCAAAAATTATCTATTGCTATTGTCCCCTGCAAGTTTTGAAGGACGGGTATGATCTTCATCTGAGGGGAACTTAAAGCATGTTTTCCCCTTCCTCAGGAAGGATTTCCATTTTTGGACATGAAGAGAAATTACTTGAAATGCATGATATGCTGCTAATTCTCATGTGGCTTGGGATTAGGCTTTGGTGCAGATCTATCATCCGCACAGAATTCAATTTTCTGTGGAGATCCTAAAGTCGTTACATATTTGATTTCTGACTACTATAGTACTAGTAGGTATCAGCTCCAAAATCTGAAGCAAATTCTGGTAAGTTAAACAAGGCAGGCTTCTGCTGCTGTCGGACCAAACCATGCATGCAATTTGTAGGTTATAACTCATAACCAGTTCATCCGAAATGTAAGGAGAAGAAACAAAGAATACTGAAGGGGGAAAATAGTGGTTACTACAAGAAATGAATAAATTTGCCTGGTATTCGCAGGCTGAGACTTTCATGAATGCTATAAACCGGCCACCACATTCCTTGTGACCATGTATGTATGTCTTCTTAGTAGGTTAGGTATGACGAATATTCTAATGCTGTTCTTGAATTTAGCTAGATGATTCAAATTCGTCGTGACATTTTCATCTTAATATGCAATATTTCCTTCAAAGAGTACAAACACTCAGATGTGCAAATATCAATTTAACTGAACCCAATATAGATGGTAGCAGTACAATCATTTACTGAAATGCTTCAATGATAAACAAAGCAGGGGGGTCAACATAAGATTACTACTGTTTGACAAAGAAATTTATCAAAACGAAACAACGCCACGTGACCCGCATGGTCACATCCTCCTTTGTGGTATGATCATGTGATCTTGCTTCAGCATGAAGTGGACATGTTAAGACCCTATACTATTTCTCCTCCATCCAGCAGATTCTTCTAAACCAATATTTGAGGAATAATACATTTCTTTGGATTGTAGTTCTGTGTTACTAAACTACTAGTATATATATAGGGTTTTGATAGATTTATGAAACTCAACGAATCTAGAGCCACATGGCATCTCAAGTTATTGGAATCTGTTTTTTTTTTCTTTTTCTGTTCTAGTATTTATTTTCTTTTTTCAAAATGCCGGCTTGACTCATTTTAAAAATGAGGAAATCTGCATTGACCAAGTTATTTTAAGCAAATGAGTTCAAGACATTTTTGGAGCATGTTTAGATAGAACAAAAGCTATCCGACAAGAAGCGGGTGGACAAAAACAATAAATCCTGTCCATCCCAACTTTATCGCCCTCAAAAGTGACCAGCAGGTTGTAGATGATACAGTTAGTTTCTTTACTGTCTGTCACCAGAAGATAGCTTATTATCAGTCAACATCTATTACACACCAATGGAAGGATCAGCAAACAGGTAGCGATTAATTCATTCCTGTATTAATTACTTGGCTTGCTATCAATTCTCTAGTCGCCGCTCAGTTGCATTCATCTTTTTTTTCTTTTCTTGAGAAAATTGTTTGTGCCAGTGTCAGGTATGCTGTAGTTACAGGTGCAAACAAAGGACTTGGGCTGGGAATCGCCAAGTTGTTGGCATCCAAGGGGATCACTGTGGTCCTAACAGCTAGAGACCAAAAGAGAGGTCTTGAAGCTGTTGAAAAACTGAAACACTCTGGTCTGTCTCATCATCATCGCGTGGTTTTTCATCAGCTTGATGTTGTAGATCCCTGTAGTATTGCTTCACTCTCAGATTACTTCAAGACTGAATTTGGCAAGCTCGACATCCTGGTATTATTCCTTTTTGTTATTTAAAAAATTCCTTTCTGATCTTTTGCCAGTATGTGATTGGAGGAATACTAAAGGATGATGATCCCATTCCCATTTTTGTCTGGTAATTTTGAGATGGGCATGATGACTTGAATTCTTTGTAGGTGAACAATGCAGGGATTGGTGGAAGCATTATAGATTATGATGCTTTAGCAGCTTCTGATCTTTCCGGTAGCAAGGTATTCTTTTTCCAGGGAGAATTTATCTCTTATGTTTATTCAAGTATGAATTTCACAACTAGATACATCTCAAGGCTCCTTGCCACATTTCTGCTTCGACATTTATAAGTAGATCAGTTATGAATTCACATGGGTCGAATCTGTATTAATGTTAAGAAGTATAAAGTCAGTTATACATTTTTTGATGTTGGATATCCAATGTCCTTTGCTGTTTCGGCCAAATATTTGGTGGGTTAAGGGATACACTTCTGTTCCCACTCACACTGTGAGCTTGGACTTATGAAGTTTTTCAAATTTTGTGTTTCTTATAAATGCAGGAAGAACAACTCAATGTCTGGAATAGAGTAACGATTCAGAATTACGAGTTGGCAGAAGAATGCCTGAATACAAACTACTATGGTGCGAAAAGAACAGCTGAAGCTCTTCTTCCCCTCCTCCAGTTATCTGATTCTCCCAGAATTGTGAACATCTCCGCTTCCGTTTCAATGTTAAAGGTACAAGATATATATCAAATTGCTTTAGGCAGTTCTTAACCATTGACTTTGGTTATAATTTTTTGGTAAACTTATATGCTTCCAGGCAATGTTATTAATGCGTTCTTATTGTCTTTATTTTTCAGAACGTCCCAAATCTATGGGCAAATGAAGTGCTGGGTGATGCGGACAAACTCACAGAGGAAAGAATAGATGAGGTCTTAAGTGTTTTTCTGAATGATTTCAAGGAAGATTCTTTAGAATCCAGAGGTTGGCCACGATTTCTGTCAGCTTATATACTCTCAAAAGCAGCCATGAACGCATACACGAGAGTTCTAGCAAAGAAGTATCCTAATTTCTGCATCAATTGCATCTGCCCCGGTTTCGTTAAAACGGATATGAACAACAATACTGGTAAATTGTCTATTGAGGAAGCTGCTACTAATCCTGTGAGGTTGGCAATGCTGCCTAATGGATCAGGACCATCTGGTCTTTTCTTTGTGATGGATGAAGTGTCATCCTTTTGAGTCAAAAACAATTCCATGAACATTGTAGCTTTAAGTGGTATTGTGAAGTTCTCTGGTTCAATTTCAAATTCCAGTCACACCTCGTAAACCCAAGAAACAAATTCCATCAAAAGAAGTTAGTTTAGAAAAAAAAAAAAAGAAAAAAGAAAAAAAAAACTATGGCATGTGTGTACAGGAATCAGACCGGAAGCAGAATTCCCATAATAATTATGCTTTATGAGGCCCCCAGAAATACCACAAGCGCAGCTAATCATCAACCTCTGCTTTAATCTCTTCTATTAGCTCCTTTTAGTACTCGTCAAATGTGCCTGGGTAACTAGTCACAGTTCCATTTCGCACCACCCAAATTTGACTTGTTTCTTCATCATCACGGACACGAGATATGAGACGAGAATCATGGCTGACCAACACAACTCCCCCAGTAAACTCGTGTAGCGCATCTGCCAGGGCATCAATGCTCTCCATGTCCAAATGGTTTGTGGGTTCATCCAACACCAGTATGAGAGGTCTTGACATGGAAATTTAGGTGAAGGCCACCCTAGCTTTTTGCCCTCCAGGTAACTTTGCAATTGGAGTAAGGTGATTATGGCTAGCTAGTCCAAATTTCCCAAGCTTGGCACGTACATATTGCCTCCTGCTTGCTTAGTCCCTCTTATTCCGCCGGATGAAGTCGGAGAAGATACTGAACTGGCGTTTTCCCTCATTGTCAACAGGTCCACAAAGTGCTGTGAATTAATACCTACCAATGCGCAACGTTTGACTTCTCCGTACCTCACCCTCAGTTGGATGTAGATGACGAGCTAGAAGATTTAGAATAGTGGATTTTCCAGCTCCCCCATGATGGCAACTCGTGTTCCCATGTCAATCAATTCCTACATCAACATTTGAGAGCCTGAAATCTTCCCGGTTAGGATAACTAAAGCTGACTTCAATTAGCTGCAAAAGTGGAGGTGCCACCTCTGATGGCTCAGGAAAATAGAACTCCACACTGTAGTCCCTCCACTTCTTTATAACCTCTTGCACCGGTTGGTTGATCATCTACATCACCCTTTCCCTTTGCCTTGTTCTTTGATGCTTCCTTAGCAGCAGCAATGGCTCTATCTTTCACCATTCAAGGCCAGATATGTCGAGGACTGATATAACAAGGCACACGAACAAGCAATGAATTAACAATTGAAAGACATAACAGCAAATAAAAAATAACAACAGAAGGGGATTGGGAGGTTAGCCGTGTAACACGCCCAGATTCCCTCCCATGCATGTATTTATACTGCACTAATCACCAAAATTTAAAGGGCTAAGTAAATCCTACCTATACTATACTTAATTAGCGCCCAAGCCCACGCCCAAGCCCAAGTGTTATCGATGGGATCAGTGCTATATCAAATCCTAGATATAAGAGGAAGTCTTAATTACACACCATCCAACCATCGCCAGTGCCCACATTAATCTTACCCTAACAACGACTTACTTACGACTCCCATGCATTAAGAACTCATGAGTTAGTATAATTTTGTCTCAAGTTAATACGGGATCTCATTCGAACCAGATTTAAGATCGAGTATCTACAATTTAGCTAGATTTAATAAATAAAGTTGATTCATGGTTCTTCAGTTTTTATTATTGATAGGTCATTTTATAATAATCTACTAGAGTAGAATTTTATTTGATTTTATTAAATAATTTGAACCTAGATAGTTATATAAACATAATCTTTCTTGTAGTTATGGAAATATAATTAAATTAAGTTAATATACATAAAACATAAAAGACTATAAAATTATTATTGTTATTATTTATATGTAGTAATATTTTATATATGGAAAGATAATTTTGTAACGACCCGGGTAAAATTTTCGTGATTTTTACCAAGCTGTTTTGACTTTTACGGTGGTTAATAAAATTTTTATCGCGGTCAATCAAGAATTTTACCAATCCAAGTCAATTTTCACTATTTTCACTACTATTTTTACTACTTATGAAATAATTATTATTGTTATTACTGTTACCATCATTATTATCATTTTCTAATCAACATTGATAGCAATATTATTGTTATTTTGTTATGATATTTTTGTTGCAATAATTTACTAATTATAATTTTAATAGAAATTTCATCTTTTATTTCTATGATATTAAATATACTAATCTTTGGAGATTTATTTTGAATTTTATAAAAAAATAATTTTTAAATTATGTTTTATGTTTTACAAAGATTGAGTTAAAATGTTAAACACAAGGTTTAATGTAGTTTCGACCGATACTGTAACAGCCCAGGTAAAAATTTGGTATTTTTACCGGGACTGTAAAAGTCGTTATACAGTGATTTACCTTTGAATTTAATCTTGGGTAATTAATTCAAGGTAAATCGGGCATCGTTTTTCGAAACCGAGGTTTTTCCCGCGCTCGTGATTTTCCTTGGATTTTACGGACCAAAGTTGGTATTTTTTGGGTCCCGGAATCCTCATAAAAATCACACCAGAAATATAACTAAGGTGGTATATCAGTTATTTTCTGGTCCGGACGGTACACGACTGCATAATTGAGTTTTGTAGCCGCCTACTCCTGTTATGCCTGTGACTTACCTTTCTCCTGTGATACTCGTGCCATGCCATGCTTTTCCCTGCCTATAGAGTGTTTCTTCTTCCTTGCAAAAACTCACAAGAACCAATCATCCTTTCTTCTTCCTTCAAACACACTCACACAACCAGCACATAACCTTCTCCTCTCACAAACCAGAAAAAAAAAACACACACACAAAAAAAAAAAAGAAACACACACTCACTGCCCAAACGTTGCCGTTTGGCAACAAAACAACCCACCGCACCATTTTTTTTTTCCTCTCTTCTTCCCTCTTCCCCGTGACCCGACACCAACCACCACCTGCAACCCACGACCAGCCGCCAGCAGCCGACCGCCACCTTCTCCTCCACCTTTCCCTTCTCCTTTCCTCCCCTCGCTTCCGTCGTCGTCGCGCCGGGACAGCTGCGCCGCCTGGACGAGACGACCCGACGAGCAGTCCCGTCGGACCCATCTCGTTGCTGCCGCCCCACCTGCACGCCGCGTACGCCACCGCAGCCGTTGCCCTTCGTCGCCGCTCGCGTCTCTTCCCCGCGCTCGCATCGTTGCCGTCTGCAGCTTCCAAGGTGAGCAGACCCGTTTGGAGGTGGATTCGACCCGGACTCGCGTAGGTTGACCCGGATGCCTGGCGGGTTGGGTCTCGCGGGCTGAGATGTCATGGGTTTGACCGTGGGCTCGGGCTGCTGTGCAGCTGGGCCTGACCACGCGGGCTTGTCTGCTGCTTGACCTGGGCTTCTTGGGCTTAGACATGGGCTGTGCTTTTTGGCCCAGTCTGAATTAAATTAAAAATATATAATCCTGGAAAAAAATGTAGCTTATATAAATTATAATTTTTGGAAATAATTATTTTTTATACCTAGTATATGGTTATGTTTTAGAAAATAATTACTTAGACATATTATTTTGGAAAATTAAGGTAATTATGTTATGGTTATTTTAATAATAATATGGTAAGTATGAGTTATAATATTTTGGAAAATATATATATGAAGTATATGAATATGTTTTACTGGAAAAAAATGAAATGATATCACTAACATTATTTTGAGAAAATGTAATTATAATATGAATTTCCATTGAAAAATTATTATAAGAGTAAATAACTTTAGAAAAGGGGTATATATACTATGAAAATGTTTTGGAAATAAATATGGTATTGTATATTCTTGGGAATATTTCACTAAGTATATATAATAACACCTATTTGAAAAATAAATAATAATATTTGGTAATTATATTTTGGCAAGTATAATAATTTTATGGAGATGATGACGTATAACCGAGGGGGGTTTAATTTACACTTTATGGCATCATGGCATACCGATTATGTGCATCTTATGTGTGCATTTGTTATTTGTTATATAGGAGTTGGTATCGAGCAGTGTTCCGAGGAACTGACTTTGGAACCTGTTGAGATTCCATAACTGATAATCGGCTAAGGTGAGGACGGATAACCCTTGATATGTTGCCTATAATACTTGGTGTGTTTTTGTTGTTCGGTTGAACTACTGTGTGCTGATATACTGTTGGTTATACTACCTGTGAGTATTTGGTGTTTGGAAATGTTGATGGTTTAGTCTGTGGATTAACTTGTGATAATGAAAAGTTGAATAACTTGAGAAAATGAATATTGGAAATTGTGATGATATATATATTTGTTGGATATTTGATGATATGGATTTGTTGATGTTGGTTCTGTGTGTGATTCTTTGATATTGTTTTGCTTGATTGAACTGATGTGTTGGCTGTTGTTGAATCTTTGGATATTGTGTTTTAATTAATGATGAACTGTTAATTGTGAATAATTGGTGTTATGAAATTTTTGATGGTTTGGTCTGTTGAATAACTTGAGATAATAGAAAGTTGGATAATTGAGGAAAGAGTACAGGAATTGGAAATTGGAAGTTGATTTGAGATGATGATTTTATTGTCACGCGGGAAGTAGTGGTACAACTAGATGGTTAGAGGCTAGTTCTGTGGTGTCATGGCCGGTTTCTTGGTTATGGGATGTTGATCCTGGTTTGATTTGGATATTGGGATGTTGATCCCGGATTGGTTTGTTATTGGGATGTTGATCTCGGGTTACGTTTGGCCTGGCATCCGGAATTAGTTAATAACCAGGTACGACCCTAGCTTGTCCAGTGACGGGGCCCGGATATTAAAATTGGAAAAGTTAATGAGTGAGTCGTGTCTTCTAGTTTTGGGTTTGGGATGTCGATTCCTATGATTTGGTTTTGGAATGGATATGACTTAATTGTCATGTGGTAAGTAGAGGTACGACCGGATGGTTTGAGATTGTTTTGTAGTGGCCATGATCTGGGTTACTTGTGATGGGCATGTTGATGCCAGTTTGATTGGGATGTTGATCCCTGAGATTTGTTATTGGGAAGTTGATCCCGGGTTCTTTTTGATCTGGCACCGGGAACAGGTTGATAACCTGGTACGACCCTAGCTTATCCGTGACGGGGCTCGGAAGATAAAATTGGTGATAATGATAAAATATTCTTTTGGTCTTGGCTCAGTCATGATTTGGTTGATTCTTGAGTTGTTTTTCGCTGGTATTTTCTTCGAAAGTATTATGGTTGCCTGCATATCTCTGTTTATCCTTAGTTGGTGAGCACTTTGGACTCACCCCTCACCTGCGGGCTTTCATCCCGTAGGTTGGGTTATTTGTGGTTTAGGTATGATGCATTCCAGACAGGCTGCGGCGTTATCCCTCAGCCAGGACTCGGATCCATTAGATTGCATCAGGTTTTGCATATGGTGTCTTGAGATTATAATTGCTTCTGCTGTGCTATAATTTGGGTTCTCGGGTTTGGGTGATGTGGTTTGATGTTGGGCCGAAGGGCCAGATTTCTAATGTTTACTTTGATTACATTGGGCCGTTGGGCCGGTTTCTTTGTTATATTCATTGATATTATCTTTGGGCCGTTGGGTCGTGTCTCGTGTTGTATCTATTGTTGTACAGTTCCGGCACGTGTTTATTGAGGCTGGTAAATACGGGTCGGGGCGTTTCATTTTGGCAGCGGAGCGGGCGGTAGGTCCTTGGGTGATTCTTTTGCTTATTTGTTGTGCATAGCTCGCTCCATATGTTTATCATTTTGCATTTATATCATTTAGTTAGTATATGATGGATCCAGTCGAGGGACGCCAGCTTGCCACAGAACATTCACATAAGGTAATTGATGCCATAAACATGCAGAAACATAAATATTATTAATATTACTAGTATTATTATTACATTATTATTATCATTATTATTTATCTTCTTGGTACAACGTTGACCCTGAAGCTATTAGGGTCATTGGTAATGTTGACCCTGATGCTATCGTTCCAAGAGAACCACATACCGCCCGTGTTGTTCTGGCCAGAAAGTTCGAACCGGTTTGCTGGAGGGAACCGAAGTGGGATGACACCGTGATCGTCTTAAGGCTGCCACTGGGTCTCCGTGAGCAGAACCATGTTGGGCTTGTACTGGTTCTTCAGATCTCTCAAGGTACGCGAAAACTCCTGGGAACGCCTAGCGATTCCTCTGCAGTTCCACACCAGCAGTCACACCTTCGGCCAAGTTGGTGGTAACCGAGTTACTCTGGGCATGCTCTGGGCAGTCATCGAAAGCTAGTAGTAGGTTCCTTGGTCCAAGAATTGGCAAGTGGGCTCTAGGTTGAATTCCTGAAGTCTTTCAGAAATGAAAAACATGACGGAATTGGCCAAGCCATAAAAGGAGGTCCTCAGGGTGCTCTGATCCTCCAGGAAGAACGTCCCTTCCATGGGAGTGATAAAGAACCTGAAGGAGTAGAGTTCGTCGAAGAAGACCAGACGAGGCATCCTGCTGAGCTCGTTTGATAGTTCCTTTGGACGTTCGTTGATCAGGCTGTAGGCCAACCGGTTTCTTCTTCCGAGGGAGGCACCCTCGACGAAGAAGACAGATGATGGAGCAGGCATAGTGTTTGATGCGTTGTGTTTTCTTTGCTTGAATGTTTTGTTTTCTTTTGGATGCTTTGTGGTTTTTGCTTACCGTTGTTTTGCCTTTTAAAGAAATATGGGTACCTGTTTTTCAAAGTAT
Source organism: Turnera subulata (assembly GCA_028386065.3). Taxonomy (NCBI): domain Eukaryota; kingdom Viridiplantae; phylum Streptophyta; class Magnoliopsida; order Malpighiales; family Passifloraceae; genus Turnera; species Turnera subulata. Next base: position 125,489 of record JAKUCV010001738.1, on the reverse strand, counting down.
AAACCCCACCTGTTCCCGGGAAAAAAAAATAGAAAGGAAAGAAAAAAAAAGAAAAAAAGGAAATAGAAAAGAAAAAAAAGGAAAAAAAATAATAAAGTAAAAGAAAAGAAAAGGAAAGAGAAAAAAAAAAAGAAGAACGAAACAGTAAAGAAAAAGAGAAAAAAAAAAGAAGAAGAAGAAAAGAAAAAAAGAAAAAAAAAGAAAAGGAGAAAAGGAGAAAAGGGAAAAGAAAAAAGAAAAATAAAAAAAAAGAATAAAGAAGGAAGAAAGAAAGAATATAAAAAAAAAACTAAAAATATTTTTCGGGGATAGGAAAAGTAGATTCTTTTCACAAAACTCCAAACCGTTTTCATTCTTCAAGGTGTTGTTTTTTGAAAATTTTGTCGTTGCCTCATTTATTGCTTCATCACTTTGTGTGTTTTGGGCTACAAACGCAAGTGTAATTCAGCTCTTTTCTATCTCACAATTTTCTTTCGCCCTAGCTATCTTGGCGTTTCTTTTTATGGCTTTTTCTATATTTTCTACATCTTTTATCACATGCATCCATGACCGCTGTGGCCAAGTTGATGGGACCATACCTCGAGTAGAGTGCATGTGCGACAAGGTTACACCTGTTTGGACATCATGGAGGGATACGATATCTGGAAGACGCTTTTGGCTTGTGGACAGGTGGATATCGTTTCTTTCGAGGGACACAGGACGTTCTCGTGATCATCACCTTGCGAGTTAACAGACGTCTTTTCACAAGAAGAACCGACATCTCCGTCAGTTATGCGAGTTGCGTTTCTCTGGTTCGGGGACCTATACAACCGATCTAGAACGCTGAACATGAAAAACAAGTTTTGTTTTGTTTTAACTTTCTTATGTTTGATTTTATTTCCTTCTTATTGGATTTGTTCTGCTTTAAAATGTTTTATTTTTCTATTTAACATGAGTTTTATATTATAAAGAGAGATTTGTTTTATAAAGGAAAAAGCTCGTTTATTTATTTTTCATAACGGTTTTACAATAGAGAAGGAGTACTCTATGGAGTTACTTGCTTCTCTAGATCTTTTACAAGTTTTTGTATGTTCTCGATCTGAGCGGAGAGTCCCGTACACGCCTGTTCGATCTGCATCACCGCCGTGTTGATCTTCTCCAGTGAAGCGTTCAGATGCTTCAGTGTCTGCAGTGATGTTTCGCTGGGAGCAGTTGCCTTGCCCTTCCTATCATCAGCATCCTTGCGACCGGAAGGCTCCTTCTTATCGATAGGTTTCCTTCGCCGTCTTCGTGAGACCACCATATGTTCCTTGAGACCGATGATGTTCGTATTGAAGCGTTTCTTCGGAGGTTCTTCATCGGAGTCCGTAAAGGGATTAACAACACCGGTATAGCTCAGCTCCTCTGAGTCAGAAGTCGTCCTAGTTCTTATGGGAGAATCCATGGCAGAGAGTGAGTTTGCAGGTTTTGAGGTTTGGTTTTTATAAGGGAGCCAGAGACGCGTAAGGGTATAAACGGGATATTGTGTTGAGTTCGGACAGCTGGAAGTGTGTATCAGAGCTTATGGTAGATGTAACGCCCCGATTTTTCGATAATTAATTTTTATGGAATTTTCAATTTTTTTTGGAATTTGATTTCCAATTTTACCCTTGCAGAGTTTTCGGGTATTTATGGTCAAGGAAATATTTTTATTTGCTTGGTAATATTATTATTACTATTATTATTATTATTGTTATTATTATTATTATTATTATTATTATTATTATTATTATTATTATTATTATTATTATTATTATTATTATTATTATTATTATTATTATTATTATTATTATTATTATTATTATTTTGTTGAGCATGACTTGTTTTGCGTGTTAAATAACGTGATAAATGGTTTTGTGGTTTGTGTGGTGGACTGTGGGCTGGAGGCCCGGATTTGAGAATAAGATGTTAAATCCACACAACCATGTTTGAAATAACGTATGGTACAATTCTTAAAGGATAATTGAGAATAAGATACTATAATAATTCTACTGTGGGGCTGTTGACCGGTTGGTTCGAGCGGGAAGTAATACCCCTCGGGATGGCATGCGGGTTTGCATGTGGGCCTGTGATGGCCGGTTCTACCTCCCTCTTTCTATCTCCCCCTTTCTATCTCCCTCTTTCTCTCTATCTCTCTCTCTCTCTCTATGGATATGTTTGGGCTTCGTGCCTGGTTTATTTGGGCTTATGCCTGGTTGTCTCATGAGACGGGACCGAGCTCGACGCACACAGTAGAGGGCCCTAATAAAATATTTAAACCTAATAACAAAGATAATAAGATAAGTAATGATAAGTGATGGTTGAAGTCTGGTGATGACTGGAGTTTTGTGCTGTGAATTGTCTGTACTCTGTGTTTGCTATTGGCCGATGCCGGTGTACTTGTAGTTGATTTGTAATTGTATATTATTGGTTTATTTGTTTGCGGTGAGACAGTGGTTGGTCTCACCCCCTCACAGTTTTATACAGGTTAGCTGATCGATGATCAGAAGAGCATATCAGCAGGTGGCGGTGCTTTCCTCTCCTCGGGTCGGATCCATAGAGTTCACTACATACATGTCATCATATGTATAGTCTTCCGCTGCATACTCGTTGTTGTTTAATTTATTGTATAATTGTTCATTGATTATGTTGTTGATATTGTATCCCGGGTAGAGGGGCATTTTGGTCACTTCACATGCTATATATTCTTTAATGGATAATTCGGGATACGGGTGTCCCGGGAATGATAAGGGCAATTTGGTCAATCTATATTTAATTTATAACTCATATTAACAAATTGGGACACAGGCGTTTCAGTAGAACCCACGGATAAGACGGAATTTCGAGGACGAAATTCTTTTTAAGGTGGGTAGAATATAACAGCCCAGGTAAAAATTTGGTATTTTTACCGGGACTGTAAAAGTCGTTATACAGTGATTTACCTTTGAATTTAATCTTGGGTAATTAATTCAAGGTAAATCGGGCATCGTTTTTCGAAACCGAGGTTTTTCCCACGCTCGTGATTTTTCTGTGGATTTTACGGACCAAAATTGGTATTTTTCGGGTCCCAGAATCCTCAGAAAAATAATACCAAAAATATAACTAAGGTGGTATATCAGTTATTTTCTGGTCCGGACGGTACACGACTGCATAATTGAGTTTTGCAGCCGCCTACTCCTGTTATGCCTTTGACTTACCTTTCTCCTGTGATACCCGTGCCATGCCCTGCTTTTCCCTGCCTATAGAGTGTTTCTTCTTCCCTGCAAAAACTCACAAGAACCCATCATCCTTTCTTCTTCCTGCAAACACACTCACACAACCAGCACATAACCTTCTATTCTCACAAACCAGAAACACACACTCACTGCCCAAACGTTGTCGTTTGGCAACAAAACACCCCACCCCACCATTTTCTTTTTCCTCTCTTCTTCCCTCTTCCCTGTGACCCGACACCAACCACCACCTGCAACCCACGACCAGCTGCCAGCAGTCGACTGCCACCTTCTCCTCCACCTTTCCCTTCTCCTTTTCTCCCCTCGCTTCCGTCGTCGTCGCGCAGGGCAGCTGCACCGCCTGGACGAGACGACCCGACGAGCAGTCCCATCGGACCCGTCTCGCTACTGCCACCCCGCCTGCACGCCGCGTACGCCACCGCAGCCGCTGCCCTTCGTCGCCGCTCGCGTCTCTTCCCCGCGCTCGCATTGCCGCCGACTGCAGCTTCCAAGGTGAGCAGACCTGTTTGGAGGTGGATTCGACCCGGACTCGCGTGGGTTGACCCGGATGCTTGGCGGGTTGGGTCTCGCGGGCTGAGGTGTCATGGGTTTGACCGTGGGCTCGGGCTGCTATACAGTTGGGCCTAACCACGCGGGCCTGTCTGCTGCTTGACCTGGGCTCCTTGGGCTTAGACATGGGCTGTGCTTTTTGGCCCAGTCTGAATTAAATAAAAAATATATAGTCCTGGAAAAAAAATGTAGCTTGTATAAATTATATTTTCTGGAAATAATTATTTTGGTATACCTAGTATATGGTTATGTTTTAGAAAATAATTATTTAGACATATTATTTTTGAAAATTAAGGTAATTATGTTATGGTTATTTTAATAATAATATGGTAAGTATGAGTTATAGTATTTTGGAAAATATATATATGAAGTATATGAATATGTTTTACTGGAAAAAAAATGAAATGATATCACTAACATTGTTTTGAGAAAATGTAATTATAATATGAATTTCCTTTGAAAAATTATTATAAGAGTAAATAACTTTAGGAAAGGGGTATATATACTATGAAAATAAATATGGTATTGTATATTCTCGGAATATTTCACTAAGTATATATATTAATACCTTTTTGAAAAATAAATAATAATATATGGTAATTATATTTTGTAACAGCCCGGGTAAAATTTGGATTTTTACCGGGACTGTTAAAGTCGTTATACAGTGATTTGCCGAATGAATTAATCTTGGGTAATTAATTCACGGTAAAACAGGAGTTGTTTTTCGAAATCGAGAGTTTTCTCGCGCTCAGGAGTATCTTCCTAACTAACCAAACCTCGGTTTTCAGTTCCGAGACTTGGACGACGTTCAGGGGTATTAATCGGATTTTTCTAGCCCAAGTTGTATTTTTGGACTCGGGACGGAAAATTCGAAAAGACGGGAGTATCCTTGCGTTTACGAGATCCCGACACGAGAATCCGGACCGGCCGAATGAGGCTTGCCCCGAGGCCACTCTTCCTTCTCTTTCCTTTCTCTTGCTCTTTCCCGGTTACAATTCTTCCTCTCTCCCGATTTTCCCCAGCCGCGCGGGCCACACTTTTCTTCTTTCTTTTCCTTCTTTTCTCCTTCTCCTTTTCCTTTTTCCTTCTCTTTCTTCTCAATCGCCTCCACCCGTGACTAATTGGCCCTCCCCTCTCTTTCTTTCTTTCCTTTCCTGTTCTTTACCCTGTTCTCTTCTTCCTTTTCTTTCTATTTACTTTCTCTTTCTCACCAGATTTCCACACATCCCTCTCTCTCCCCAATTATTTTCTTCCCGTCCTTTGCCTCTGCTGCCTCCTTTCCCTTCTCCCCTTTCCTTCTCCTCCTCTCTTCCTTTGTCTTTCCTTCCCTCATCACCGCCGGCCGAAACCGACCCACACACACCAACAACCACCCTCCACCGGCCATCATCATATCATCACCCGAGAACCACCAAGCGCCGCCACCAACCTCCCACTCCCTCGCCGTTTCCTTCTCGGCCGCCGCCCCGCTCCCTGTCGCTGCAAGCCAGCAAACCCAACCGCGCCGTCGACCAGACGAGGAGCTAGAACCGCCGCCGTCTTCTCTTTCGAATCTGCGGCACAACGCCGCCGTTGCACCCCATCTTTTCCTCGTGCATCACGCGCCACCGCCTCTGTCCTCCTCCCCGAACCGACGACGCCGCTGCAAGATTGGGTAAGTCTCCGGTAGCGTTTCCCCTCCTCCTCTCCGTTTCCTTTCCTTCCCTCGGCTGTTATTCGGGTTGGTTTGATTTTTTTTTGTTTGATGATTGGTGTGCTCTGTGCGGGTTGACTCAGGCAAGGAGGATGATGCCGCTGCTGTTGTTGTTATGGATGTGGTTTGGTGTTGAATGAATCGGGTGCGGGTTGGGTGTTGTTGTGTCTGTTTTGATGTTTTGTGGGCATGAACAGTAGCAGAAGACTTTGGGTTGTTGTGGCTGCCGTGAACAGTGCTTGGCCGGAATCCGGCGAGGTTCCAGCAGTCTCTGGTATTTTTCGGCGAGCCCGGAACCTGACCTTTGGTAACTCCTCGGACTCATCTACACCATGGGCTCGGGTTTGGGCTCGGTGCACAAGTGGGCTCGGAAACGGGCCGATGTGCGGAGGCCCATGTTCTCGGGGTGATGTTAACGAACTCGTTTGACGGAACTAAACAACCGGACAGATTAATAATCAGCCCTTTAATTAAATTTGGTTAAACAATTAATAATTCTGTCTACAGTCATTTGGAATATTATTCTTGCTAATTAATATAATTAAACAAAAGTTAATTTATAGTACGTTTTAATATTTCTCTTAGGCTAAAAAAAAGGAAAGGGGCATAACATTAATACTTACCTCCTACACAATCTAGACATCGGTTTTACTATTAATTTTGGAATACACTAGTAGTAATACTAAATCAGGCATGTGCCTACGTAAGAAACGATTTTCTATTACTAATCCTAAATGTATTACGGATATTTACATTATTAAATTTTTAAATGATAAGATATTTGAATACCAGTTATGTTATCTCATTGACGGTAAATATATTGTTATCAGTTGAATATAATATTGTGAGCTATGCAACCTAACATACTAGTATATATGAGTTTTATTATATTTGAGCCATAGTATTAATATTAGCTTTACCCTACTTAAAATTACTGATTATATAAGAATATGTGTACTTATGAATATTCTTTCCTGTAACATTCCATTATAATTATTTAATGCCAAATATCGATCATGATAATTTATGACCGGAGGAAATAATTCAATTTAACGATCTTAATTACCAAACATAATACTCATATGCCCATTATGATATATTTGTCGGTTGTACTATTTAAATTACTATAATTGTCGTACACATAATTATTATTTTACCAAGAACAATTACTTTATAAAATGCTATCTACAGGTACTTTAAGGGGGTTATAATTATTTTACAGTCGTAAAAGCATTGTTTAAATGGAGACGGTTTTGGAACGACGATAACGATGTTAATTGTGGATAAGCCGAATAATAAATTAATCTCATGCATTGCATTCTTCGGTGTGCATTATAAGTGATTGTATGTGTTGACATGATATAGGGACAGACAAAGCCATATGGATTATGTGCCGATTTCAGAGACACATCAGGTGAGGATGGATAAACCTTGGTATGTGCCCGTAATACTGTGTTTGAGTGTGTTATTGATTGGACTGTTGTATCGATTGTTGGCTGTTATATGATTGCTATGGAAATTGTTGATGATTTTTGTTACTATATATTTGCTGTGGATTTTGCCATGATGTTGCTGGAATGTGCTATTGGTTTGTGATATTGTGAGAAATCGTTGAGCTGTTAAATAAGAGTATTTAGTGATATGAAATTGTTGACTGGTTGAGCTGAGAAATAATCTGTGATGATTAAAAGTTGAGTAATTACTGGATTGTGATATTGATTCTTGGATGATGTGTTGAGAATGATGTTGAATTATTGATTGTGGATAATTGGGAAAAGGATAACAGAAATTGGAATGGAAATTGGAATTGAATTGAGATGATGTAATTGTCACTTGGAAAGTAGTGGTACGACTAGATGGTTAGAGACTAGTTCTGTGGTGTCATGGCCAGAGGGTTTGTTGGTTTGGGTGTTGACCCCGGATTTGTGATATTGGGATATTGATCCCAGATTTGTGATATTGGGATGTTGATCCCGGATTTGAGATATTGGGATGTTGATCCCGGATTTGAGATATGGGGATGTTGATCCCGGTTTGTGGTGGGGCCTGGCATCCAGAATTAGTTAATAACCAGGTACGACCCTAGCTTGTCCAGTGACGGGGCCCGGAAGATAAAATTGGTAATAAAAATTAATAAGTATTCTTTGGGTCTTGGCTTGATATGATTTAGTAGATTCCTCTGTCGTGTAGTATGTGTTAGTTGTTATGGCAGTTTCCGTGTGATGTGATTGTTTGTGCTTATTGTTGTGATTGTTGTGTTTATTTCGAAAGTATTGCGGTTGAATATATCACTGTTTATCTTTCGTCGGTGAGCGCTTCGGACTCACCCCTCGCCTGCGGGGTTTCATCCCGTTGGATGAGTTGTTTGTAGTGCAGGAACGTACCGGGCAAGCTGAAGCGTACCCTCGGACAGGACTCGGATCCATTAGTTGCATTGGGCTTATATATGTTATCATGTGAGTCATGAGTCTTCTGCTGTGCTTATTGTCAAGATTTCTGCTGTGTATATGTTGTAATTGGGCCATTAGGGCCAGATGGTTGTTGTTGATGATGTCCCCGGGGTTCGGGTGACGAGTTCCTTGTTGGGCTGAAGGGTCGATTTTCAGTTTTGTTATTGGGCCGTTGGCCAGTTTATTGTTTTGTACGCTGTCTGTTGGGCTTTGTTGGGTTGGGTTGTCACAGTTCCGGCACGTGTTTACTGTGTACGGTAAATACGGGTCGGGGCGTCTCATTTTGGTAGCGGAGCGGGCGTTAGGTCTTGTCGGGCAGTCTTTGTGTGTTTGAGTCCTTGTTTGCATAGTTCGCTCTATTTGTTTATTATTTTATGTCATTTAGTTAGTGCATTATGGATCCAGTCGAGGGACGCCAGCTGTCACAGAGCATACACATAAGAGGTAAATGACGCCATAATAAGCAGAAATACAAATATTATTAATATTGCTAATATTTTGAGTACAAACAGAAATATTACATTGATATTTTATAAAAAGGGAAATAATACATTGTTTTTTGATAATTTATAAAAATAGAAATACATTTAGCGATTCGGAACGACGTTGACACGGAAACTGTTTGGGTCGCTGTTGATGTTGACCGTGACCCTATCGCTCCACTAGAACCACATGCCGCCTCTGTTCTGTTGGCCAAGAATCTCGAACCGGTTAGCTTGGGGGAATCGGAGTGGAATCAGACCGTGATCGTCTCGTGGTTGCCACTGCGTCTCCGTCAGAAGAACCATGTTGGGCTTGTACTGGTTCTTCAAGTCCCTCAAAGTACGCGAGAATTCTTGGGCACGCCTTGCTACTCCTCTGCAGTTCCACACCAGCAGTCGTGCCTTTGGCCAAGTTGGAGGTAGCCGAGTCATTCTGGGCATGCTCTGAGCTGTCATTGAGAGTTGGTAGTAGGCGCCTTGCTCCACAGTTTGGCAAGTGGACTCCAGGTTGAACTCCTGAAGCCTCTCGGAGATGAAGAACATCACGGAGTTTGCCGATCCGTAGTAGGATGTCCTCAGTGTCCCATGGTCCTCTAGGAAGAACACCTCCTCCATGGGAGTGACGAAGAATCTTGAGGAGTAGAGCTCGTCGACAAAGACCAGTCGTGGCATTCTGCCGAGCTCGTTCGGTAGCTCTTCAGCGCGTTCGTTGACCATGCTGTAAGCCAGTCGGTTCCTTCTGCCAAGATTGGCACCTTCGACGAAGAAGACGGATGAAGGAGCAGGCATTTTGTTTGGACGTGTGGGGTTTTGTTTTACGATCGTTGTGTTTTCTTTTGCCTCAGCGTTTTGTTTGCTTTTGATGCTTTTGATGAATTACACTTCACCGCTCCTTCTTTTATACTCTTATGGGGAGCGTGATTACCGTTTTTGATTTTCAAGATTTTGTTTTTGAATTTTACCGTTGCTTTATTTAATGCTTTGTTACTTTACGCGTTTTCGGGCTACTAAGCCAGTGTTTTACAGCTCTTTTCTGACTCACGATTTCTTACGCCCTGGCTACCTTGGCGTTTCTTTTGATGGTGTGTCATTATTTTCTTGCTTCTTTTAGCACAAGCATCCGTGACCGTTGAGGCAAGACGGATGGGGCCGTATCTCGAGTAGAGCGCATGTGCGACAAGCTCACAGCTGTTCGAACATCGTGGAGAGATACGAGCCTTGACAGACGTTTTGGCTTATGCGGAAATTGTGAGCAAGTGGGTAACGTGTCTTTTGAGGGACACAAGACGTTCCCGTGATCATCGCCTTGCCAGTTAACGGATGTCTTCTTCACGAGGTTAACCGACGTCACCGTTAACTGTACGTGTCATGTTTCTCAGGATTGAGAATGGACACGATCGAACTAGAGCGCCAATCATGAAAACATATCTTGTTTTAATTTCTTTTTGTTTTGATTTTGTTAAACGAGTTTTGTTTCGTTTATAATTTCTTTATGTTGGTTATAATTCGTTTTATCGGTCCTGTTTGTAACATCATTATGTTCGATTTTATTCAAGACGGTTTTGTTATGTTTTAAATATTTTATTTTTCAGTTAAATATGAACTTTCATATCTTAATAAGAGAATTCATAATCTAAGAGATTTGATTTCAAAAGGAAACTTATTTTATTAATACATAACAGTTTTACATCAGAGAAGAAGTACTCTACTGAGTTACTTGCTTCTCTAAGTCCTTTACAAGTTGCTGGACGTTCCTCAGGTGAGGGAAGAGCTCCGCGCACGCCAGTTCAATTTGTGCCACCGCCGAGCTGATCTTCCTCAACGAGACGTTTAGTTGCGTCAGCTTCTGTTGCGGAGTGTTGCTTTCAGCTATCGCTTTGCCTTTCTTGTCCTCAGCTTTCTTGCCGGCACGCTTCCTCCGTCGCTTTGGGGAGACCACCATATGCTCCTTCAGGCCGATGATGTTGGTCTTGAAGCGTTTCTTCGGATGTTCCTCATCGGAGCTTGTCGGGAAAGCTGTGCCGCCGATGTAGCTGTTGTTCTCGGAGTCTGAGGTCGTTCGAGAACGAAGTGGAGAGTTCATGGCTGAGAGTGAATGTCTCAGCTGTGAGGTTTGGTATTTATAAGCGGATGAGATGTCGCTTAAGGGTATAAGCGGTATCTCATGTTGAGGTTGGATACCTGGCAGAGTGTGCAAGAAGCTTATCGTGGTAGGACCCACGGATAAGACGGAATTTCGGGGACGAAATTCTTTTTAAGGGGGGTAAAATGTAACAGCCCGGGTAAAATTTGGATTTTTACCGGGACTGTTAAAGTCGTTATACAGTGATTTACCGAATGAATTAATCTTGGGTAATTAATTCACGGTAAAACAGGAGTTGTTTTTCGAAATCGAGAGTTTTCCCGCGCTCAGGAGTATCTTTCTAACTAACCGAGCCTCAGTTTTCAGTTCCGAGACTTGGACGACGTTCAGGGGTATTAATCGGATTTTCCGAGCCCAAGTTGTATTTTTGGACTTGGGACGGAAAATTCGAAAAGTCGGGAGTATCCTTGCGTTTACGAGATCCCGACACGAGAATCCGGACCGGCCGAATGAGGCTTGCCCCGAGGCCACTCTTCCTTCTCTTTCCTTTCTCTTGCTCTTTCCCGGTTACAATTCTTCCTCTCTCCCGATTTTCCCCAGCCGCGCGGGCCCCACTTTTCTTCTTTCTTTTCCTTCTTTTCTCCTTCTCCTTTTCCTTTTTCCTTCTCTTTCTTCTCAATCGCCTCCACCCGTGACTAATTGGCCCTCCCCTCTCTTTCTTTCTTTCCTTTCCTGTTCTTTACCCTGTTCTCTTTTTCCTTTTCTTTCTATTTACTTTCTCTTTCTCACCAGATTTCCACACATCCCTCTCTCTCCCCAATTATTTTCTTCCCGTCCTTTGCCTCTGCTGCCTCCTTTCCCTTCTCCCCTTTCCTTCTCCTCCTCTCTTCCTTTGTCTTTCCTTCCCTCATCACCGCCGGCCGAAACCGACCCACACACACCAACAACCACCCTCCACCGGCCATCATCATATCATCACCCGAGAACCACCAAGCGCCGCCACCAACCTCCCACTCCCTCGTCGTTTCCTCCTCGGCCGCCGCCCCGCTCCCTGTCGCTGCAGGCCAGCAAACCCACCCGCGCCGTCGACTAGACGAGGAGCTAGAACCGCCGTCGTCTTCTCTTTCGAATCTGCGGCGCAACGCCGCCGTTGCACCCCATCTTTCCCTCGTGCATCACGCGCCACCGCCTTTGTCCTCCTCCCCGAACCGACGACGCCGCTGCAAGATTGGGTAAGTCTCCGGTAGCGTTTCCCCTCCTTCTCTCCGTTTCCTTTCCTTCCCTCGGCTGTTATTCGGGTTGGTTTGATTTTTTTTTGTTTGATGATTGGTGTGCTCTGTGCGGGTTGACTCAGACGAGGAGGATGATGTCGCTGCTGTTGTTGTTATGGATGTGGTTTGGTGTTGAATGAATCGGGTGCGGGTTGGGTGTTGTTGTGTCTGTTTGGATGTTTTGTGGGCATGAACAGTAGCAGAAGACTTTGGGTTATTGTGGCTGCCGTGAACAGTGCTTGGCCGGAATCCGGCGAGGTTCCGGCAGTCTCTGGTATTTTCCGGCGAGCCCGGAACCTAACCTTTGGTAACTCCTCGGACTCATCTACACCATGGGCTCGGTGCACAAGTGGGCTCGGAAACGGGCCGATGTGCGGAGGCCCATGTTCTCGGGATGATGTTAACGAACTCGTTTGACGGAACTAAACAACCGGACAGATTAATAATCAGCCCTTTAATTAAATATGGTTAAACAATTAATAATTCTGTCTACAGTCATTTGGAATATTATTCTTGTTAATTAATATAATTAAACAAAAATTAATTTATAGTACGTTTTAATATTTCTCTTAGGCTAAAAAAAAGGAAAGGGGCATAACATTAATACTTACCTCCTACACAATCTAGACATCGGTTTTACTATTAATTTTGGAATACACTAGTAGTAATACTAAATCAGGCATGTGCCTACGTAAGAAACGATTTTCTATTACTAATCCTAAATGTATTATGGATATTTACATTATTAAATTTTTAAATGATAAGATATTTGAATACCAGTTATGTTATCTCATTGACGGTAAATATATTGTTATCAGTTGAATATAATATTGTGAGCTATGCAACCTAACATACTAGTATATATGAGTTTTATTATATTTGAGCCATAGTATTAATATTAGCTTTACCCTACTTAAAATTACTGATTATATAAGAATATGTGTACTTATGAATATTCTTTCCTGTAACATTCCATTATAATTACTTAATGCCAAATATCGATCATGATAATTTATGACCGGAGGAAATAATTCAATTTAACGATCTTAATTACCAAACATAATACTCATATGCCCATTATGATATATTTGTCGGTTGTACTATTTAAATTACTATAATTGTCGTACACATAATTATTATTTTACCAAGAACAATTACTTTATAAAATGCTATCTACAAGTACTTTAAGGGGGTTATAATTATTTTACAGCCGTAAAAGCATTGTTTAAATGGAGACAGTTTTGGAACGACGATAACGATGTTAATTGTGGATAAGCCGAATAATAAATTAATCTCATGCATTGCATTCTTCGGTGTGCATTATAAGTGATTGTATGTGTTGACATGATATAGGGACAGACAAAGCCATATAGATTATGTGCCGATTTCAGAGACACATCAGGTGAGGATGGATAAACCTTGATATGTGCCCGTAATACTGTGTTTGAGTGTGTTATTGATTGGACTGTTGTATCGATTGTTGGCTGTTATATGATTGCTATGGAAATTGTTGATGATTTTTGTTACTATATATTTGCTGTGGATTTTGCCATGATGTTGCTGGAATGTGCTATTGGTTTGTGATATTGTGAGAAATCGTTGAGCTGTTAAATAAGAGTATTTAGTGATATGAAATTGTTGACTAGTTGAGCTGAGAAATAATCTGTGATGATTAAAAGTTGAGTAATTACTGGATTGTGATATTGATTCTTGGATGATGTGTTGAGAATGATGTTGAACTATTGATTGTGGATAATTAGGAAAAGGATAACAGAAATTGGAATGGAAATAGGAATTGAATTGAGATGATGTAATTGTCACTTGGAAAGTAGTGGTACGACTAGATGGTTAGAGACTAGTTCTGTGGTGTCATGGCCAGAGGGTTTGTTGGTTGGGGTGTTGACCCCGGATTTGTGATATTGGGATGTTGATCCCGGATTTGTGATATTGGGATGTTGATCCCGGATTTGAGATATTGGGATGTTGATCCCGGATTTGAGATATGGGGATGTTGATCCCGGTTTGTGGTGGGGCCTGGCATCCAGAATTAGTTAATAACCAGGTACGACCCTAGCTTGTCCAGTGACGGGGCCCGGAAGATAAAATTGGTAATAAAAATTAATAAGTATTCTTTGGGTCTTGGCTTGATATGATTTAGTAGATTCCTCTGTCGTGTAGTATGTGTTAGTTGTTATGGCAGTTTCCTTGTGATGTGATTGTTTGTGCTTATTGTTGTGATTGTTGTGTTTATTTCGAAAGTATTGCGGTTGAATATATCACTGTTTATCTTTCGTCGGTGAGCGCTTCGGACTCACCCCTCGCCTGCGGGGTTTCATCCCGTAGGATGAGTTGTTTATAGTGCAGGAACGTACCAGGCAAGCTGAAGCGTACCCTCGGACAAGACTCGGATCCATTAGTTGCATTGGGCTTATATATGTTATCATGTGAGTCATGAGTCTTCCGCTGTGCTTATTGTCAAGATTTCTGCTGTGTATATCTTGTAATTGGGCCATTAGGGCCGGATGGTTGTTGTTGATGATGTCCCCGGGGTTCGGGTGACGAGTTCCTTGTTGGGCCGAAGGGTCGATTTTCAGTTTTGTTATTGGGCCGTTGGCCAGTTTATTGTTTTGTACGCTGTCTGTTGGGCTTTGTTGGGTTGGGTTGTCACAGTTCCGGCACGTGTTTACTGTGTACAGTAAATACGGGTCGGGGCGTCTCATATTTTGGCAAGTATAATAATTTTATGGAGATGATGACGTATAACCGAGGGGGTTTAATTTACACCTTATGGCATCATGGCATACCGATTATGTGCATCTTATGTGTGCATTTGTTATTTGTTATATAGGAGTTGGTATCGAGCAGTATTCCGAGGAACTGACTTTGGAACCTGTTGAGATTCCATAACTGATAATCGGCTAAGGTTTGGTCTATTGTTGAATCTTTGGATATTGTGTTGTAATTAATGATGAACTGTTAATTGTGAATAATTGGTGTTATGAAATTGTTGATGGTTTGGTCTGTTGAATAACTTGAGATAATAGAAAGTTGGATAATTGAGGAAAGAGTACATGAATTGGAAATTGGAAGTTGATTTGAGATGATGATTTTATTGTCACGCGGGAAGTAGTGGTGCTACTAGATGGTTAGAGGCTAGTTCTGTGGTGTCATGGCTGGTTTCTTGGTTATGGGATGTTGATCCCGGTTTGATTTGGATATTGGGATGTTGATCCCGGATTGGTTTGTTATTGGGATGTTGATCCCGGGTTACGTTTGGCCTGGAATCCGGAATTAGTTAATAGCCAGGTACGACCCTAGCTTGTCTAGTGACGGGGCCCGGATATTAAAATTGGAAAAGTTAATGAGTGAGTCGTGTCTTCTGGTTTTGGGTTTGGGATGTCGATTCCTATGATTTGGTTTTGGAATGGATATGACTTAATTGTCATGTGGTAAGTAGAGGTACGACCGGATGGTTTGAGACTGTTTTGTGGTGGCCATGATCTGGGTTACTTGTGATGGGCATGTTGATGCCGGTTTGATTGGGATGTTGATCCCTGAGATTTGTTATTAGGATGTTGATCCCTGGTTCTTTTTGATCTGGCACCAGGAATAGGTTGATAACCTGGTACGACCCTAGCTTATCCGTGACGGGGCCCTGAAGATAAAATTGGTAATAATAATAAAATATTCTTTTGGTCTTGGCTCAGTCATGATTTGGTTGATTCTTGAGTTGTTTTTTGCTGGTATTTTCTTTGTAAGTATTATGGTTGCCTGCATATCTCTGTTTATCCTTGGTTGGTGAGCACTTTGGACTCCCCCCTCACCTGCGGGCTTTCATACCGTATGTTGGGCTATTTGTGGTTCAGGTATGATGCATTCCAGACAGACTGCGGCGTTATCCCTCGGGCAGGACTCGGATCCATTAGATTGCATCAGGTTTTGCATATGGTGTCTTGAGATTATAATTGCTTTCGCTGTGCTATAATTTGGGTTCTCGGGTTTGGGTGATGTGTTTTGATGTTGGGCCGAAGGGCTAGATTTCTGATGTTTACTTTGATTACATTGGGCCGTTGGGCCGGTTTCTCTGTTATATTCATTGATATTATCTTTGGGCCGTTGGGTCGTGTCTCGTGTTGTATCTACTATTGTACAGTTCCAGCACGTGTTTACTGAGGCTGGTAAATACGGGTCGAGGCGTTTCAGATACGCATTTTGGAGTGTCATTCGTTAACCGAGCCTCAGTTTTTAATTCCGAGATTTGGACGATGCTCAGGGGTATTAGTCGGATTTTTCGAGCCCAAGTTGTATTTTTGGACTCGGGGCGGAAACCCGAAGAGACGGGAGTACCCCTGCGATTCCGTTATCCCGACACGAGAATCTAGACCGGCCAATCGTGGCTTGCCACGTGGCCACTCTTCTTTCGTTTTCTTTACTTTCTTTTCCTTCCTTCCTTTTCCTTCTCTTTCCCGGTTTTTCCTCTTGTGCACGCCTTGTCTCTTTCATATTTTTCTTCCTTCTCAGGCAGCAAATTTCAAACCGGCGCCCTCACATCTTTTCATCCTTTTTCTCTTGTCTTTTTCTTTTCTCCTTTCCCTTTATCTTCTCCTCCTTCTTCCCGTGTAACCAGGCCCAATCCCTCATCTCCTCCTCTCCCTTTCACCACAAACTCCGTTGCCCAATCCTCTTTCCCTTCATCCATTTCCTTTTCCTTTCCCCTGCCGACACCACCCCTTCTTCTTTCTCTGCCTCCTCCTTCATCTTCCTCCACCCTTCGCCGCCGCTGCCACCAGATCACCTCCACCTGCTCCTTTCTCCTCCACGCCAACACCGAGTTCAGCACAACACCGCACCGCCCTCTTCTCCCTACCCCCGCCCCCCCTCCTCGCTCGTCGCTGTAGGGCGTACGCCGCCGCCCGATCGCTCCACCGCCGCCAAGTCTTCTTCAGCAATCACCCCCGCCGTCTCTCTCCTTCTACCAATCGCTGCTGCCGACCTCTGTTACTCGTCATCGCCGTGCTGTCGCCCTGGTCTCCTCCGATCTGCGTTTGTCGTCGCCGCCGCGTGGGTAAGGACCACGACGACCTTGCCCCTTTTTCCTTCTGCCGTTTCGTTTCTTTTCTTTCTTTAAACCCGATTGAACTAATCGGGTCTTGGTTGCTGTATTTTGGCTGCGGCTTGGTGATTGATTGAATTGGTGTGTGTTGACGATGGTTCTTGGGTGTTGGCCGGAGACAGAAGGTGAAGATGGTGGATGGGCGATGGTAGTTGGTTGTGGTTTTGTTGACGACGTAGTTCGGTGGGCAGTGAAGCTGCTGCTCATGGATGTTTGACTTGTCTGCTGAACAGCATGGGAGATTTCTTTTTAGGGGTTCTGCTGTCATCTGTGAACAGTGTTTGGCCGGAATTCGGCGACTTTCCGGCAGTCTCGGGAATTTTCCGGCGAGCTCGGAATGGACCTTTTGGGTAAAACCCGAGCTTTGGACCTTGTGCATCATATTAACGAACCTGAACGATAACGGACCCGGACATTAAAATGATTAATTAAATTCATTAATAATAACTAATACTTTTATTTTATGCAATTTAATTTATGCTTTATTTATTTAACTCTGCTTTTATTTATTTTATGCTTTTTGATTATTCCATTTATGCTTTTGTTTATTTTCTCTATTCATTTATTTATTTTATGCTTAATTTTCTGATTGGGCTATTAAAAAGGCCCATTGAGTTTAATTTTCGGTTTTATTTATTTTGATTGGGCTAATTACAATGAAAGGCCCATATTGTTTAATTTAATTAAGTCTTTTATTTAATTATTCGAAGTTGTTTTTATTATTTTCTGCGATGGACTAAGCGCAAGTGAAGGTCCTCTGGGCTTAATTTCTTAATTATGTTTTGATTGAGTTATTAATATTATGTTTCTAATATGTTTAATTACTGTACTTCTGGGCTAAAATAATAATAGGCCCATGCTTTATTTACTAATTTCATTCTTGTATAAATATTACTACCGATATTTTCATTGGCTAAATAATAATAATAGACCATAACTTTATTATGTATTATAATTAAATATTTTTGGCTATATGTATGAGTGTATTTCTATATGCCTATTTATATTCTTTTAGGCTAAATTAATATTAGATACATGCCTTATATTTTTACTGGTATATTTCTTATATATATATAACCCGTACAAAAATTATTTTAAGGCAAAACTATGTTTTATTAATTTACCGGAAATATTTTGTTAACGTAAAAGTGGTATTATTACTTTGAAGTATTATTAATATTTTACTAAAGATTATACTCTTTGTTCACTAATTTTGTTAACACTAAAGGTATACTTTTAAGTATCTATTATATTCTGTAATGAGTTCTTACTATTATTATTATCCTTATGCTCCATTTAAAACTATCGGATATACTGTTTATATGCTATTTTGACGTATCTATGACTTCCATTATTTTATAATCATATGTTACTAAACAAATACGTACTTATTATTGTTATTAATTTATCGAGGTGGAATATTATTTACTTTATATTATTCAATAGACCACGAGTATGGGTCAAGATTTGATTTACTTATCAAATATAATTTCCTATATAAGATCTATACAACGGATTTGTATATACATATTTGTTTATCATAAGCGACCTAGGGGCCGGGATATCGGCTTGGGCGCTCGGTTTCGGTTTTTGATTTAATCAAGTATACTTGATATAACCGCTGAATTAAATTAATTACCACCAAGTTGGATGAACTGTTTGGTAATAAGATGATATGGAGATAGTAAGATGAACAAATAAGCCGTCTAATAACTGTTAAACCGGTATCATGCATAATCATTTTTTTTGTGCATTATAAGTGATTATTGTATTTCTATATATACATATAGGGGTATCGAGGTTTGACCAGATATCAGTTTTAAAGATACATCAGGTGAGGATGGATAACCCTTGATATGTGCCTGTAATACTTTGTGTGTTTTGTTGTTTGATTGGACTGCTGAGATGGTCATTGTTGGTTATTTGACTGCTATGGTTATTGTTATTGCTGTTGTTGGACTGTGTTATTGGTTCTGTGAATAATGTGTTGTAATTGATGTTGAACTGTTAATTGTGAATAACTTGAGATAATAGAAAGTTGGATAATTGAGGAAAGAGTACTGAAATTGGAAATGGGAATTGTCATGATGATTTTATTGTCACGTGGAAAGTAGTGGTATGACTAGATGGTTAGAGGCTAGTTCTGTGGTGGCCATGGTCGGTTTCTTGATTTGGGGATGTTGATCCCGGTTTGGTTTGGATATTGGGATGTTAATCCCGGATTGGTTTTGTTATTGGGATGTTGATCCCAGGTTATGTTTTGGCCTGGCATCCGGAATTAGTTGATAACCTAGTACGACCCTAGCTTGTCCAGTGACGGGGCCCGGATATTAAAATTGGAAGAGAAAATGAGAGAGTCGACTTTGGTTTTGGTCTGTCTTGTACGGTATTGTCTTTGGTATGGTTGTGGCTGTTGCCTGTATTTCTTTCTTGAAGTATTATGGTTGCCTGCATATCTTTGTTTATCCATGATTGTGCTAAAATGTACCCGTGAGCGTTTCGGACTCACCCCTCGCCTGCGGGGTTTCATCCCGTAGGTTGAGTTATTTGTGGTTCAGGTACGATGCATTCTGGCGGCTGTGGCATTTCCTCGGATAGGACTCGGATCCATTAGTTTGCATCGGATTTTGCATATGTTGATATTGAGATTAAAATTGCTTCTGTTGTGCTATTGTTACCAGAAATCCGGTGTTTTGATGTTGGGCCGTTGGGCCGGATTTTCTGTTGAACATACTATTTGTGCCACGTGTCGGCACTGTTGTCCGGTAATTACTATATGATGGGTAAATTTTGGTCGGGGTGTTTCAAATTTCTTATTCACAAGGATAACGAATGAGCTACCAGGAGAGCTTAGAGCTAGTATTATAAAAAGAAGATGAAGAAGAAAAAAAATAACTGTTGATCTTCCCGTGTATTGCATGTTGATCTTCAGTCCATGACTATTGTTCCTTAAATTTCTCTAGTCTCTCGATGTAACCAAAAAAAATAAAAAGAAGAAGAAGAAGAAAAATTCATATTAACTATTTAGCAAGGATTCAAAATTTAAATTTTTAGTGATAGAGACTCTCCCTTCTCTCTAGCCTCTCTTCTCCAAAATTAAAAATAGGAATTGTCATGGATGGATTTTTCACCATTCTCTCTCCCCCTCCACATCCTTAGGTGGACTTCTTCTGCAAGGAGCAATTTTCCAGTTCGAAAGTTGTTTAGAAGGTACAACCTGTCATTAGCAGGACCCTTCTTCATGAAGACCACTATCTTACTGTTATCGATTTAAGCTTCTTAGTTTATTTTATATGTTGTATTCCTTTATATTATTTTTATGTTGTATAATAACTCTATATTTAAGTAATGAAAGTTCTATTTTTTCGACAAAAAATAGGACAAAAACTTACAATAAAGAATTTCTATGTAAAAGTTTAGAAGGGCCAAGGCCACACACAACTAGTCTGCCCTTGGCCACTAAGGACTCCTCATATCCCAGTTTCTCTCTTTTCATCCTTTTTTCTTCTTTGGAAAGAGGTGTTGATCTTTTACCTAGAAACTGTTTATATTTCCCGTGCTCTTGGGAAAGCTTTTTTTCTTGCTACTACCTCCAAATAAAGTGGAAATTAAATGAGTTGATCATATATAAATTTTCTTGTAATCCAGCTCTAAAATGCAATTTTCTTCTAACATGAATAAATGATCAATTGGTTTGCATACACAACAAAAATAAAATTTCCTAAAACTTCAATGCTTTGGGGACGTAAATAAATTAATATGATTTTTTTTTAAGAAAAGAGCATCCTTCATTCATATAAAAAGATCTAAAGATCTGAGAATATATTGGTGAAGATCTATTCTAACAAAAGCATAAGAAAAATATAACATGAGAATTCTTATCAATCTACTACATAGAGATACACAACGAGATTTGTATCCTTCAATAGAGATTTACAAAAGCACACTACTCTCGCGAGCATCTTGTCCTGTATGGTCCGTGCAACAACCACCAAACCAACAGGCAAAGGTGAGGCATACCTGTGGGGTGAAATATCTCTTTGTTGGTAAATTTCTGCGGTAGATAAAGACCAGTTCTGCACGTTGAATCTTCCTCCATGGCTTTTGGCTCCGATGATTTTATTTGAAACACCCAAAAACATTGGTGAGAGAAATAAATCCACAAAAAGTGATAGTAAACCAATACAACTAAAACAGAATAGAAAAAAAAAAACTAGTCGAAAAGAATTTTAGTGGGGGGCTCACCGTCGAAAGAAAAGTCGGCTGCAACCCCAATCTGTAGATCTAGGATTTGCTCTAAGAAAAAAAAGGAGAAGAAAAAGCCCCCTTTTTTTCAAAAGATTTAAATAGTCAAATTCATTATCAATAAATGAATATGATATGTATCTGTAAATTAGTTCCATATTAATTCTAATTAAACTTTATCTGTAAATTCGCTTTTGTTTAGATCTAATGTAACCCTACATACTCAACTTTTTGGCCTTCAGTCATTACTACGATGTAATTCACTCACTTGGAAAGAAGAGTAGATAAAAGGAACCCATGTGATGGCTTGCCTAGACATTATTTTTTGATGGCTTGCCTAGACATCAATAAAAATGTAGTACGTGTTGTAAATAAATTATAATGAATGTCATTGTTGCCATTCAGTAAAATTCATTTCTACCATACCTGAATTTATCCCCGATAAATTCTTTTACTCCTCACCTAACATCTAATTGGATTTATCACTTTGGTCATTTACCCTCCATAATTTCATTTTGTCCTAATCTTAATGTCATCTTCCTTTACCTAATATCCTTTTGTTTTTACCTTATTAAATTAATCATACTCATTTTTTTATCCTCCCATTTTCACCTATAAATACCCCCTTTATTTCTATACATACATACACCTTTGATCACCATAAGCTTACTCTCTTCAAACTCTCATACACCTCTCTTATTCTCCTCCCTCCATCATTAGTTTATTATTCCTATTTTCATATTATTATTACTTCCAAAAGTTGTATTATTATCTTGATCAAGTTTGATCAAGTTTGAATTATTCAATCAAGAGTGAATTCCTTCCTTCATTTTATAACACGTTATCAGCACGAGTCTCTACCCTATTAAGGTAATCATTTCTAAATCTTTTCAATCCGCATTTGTTTATTTGCTTAGTATTCAATATTGGCCGACTAAGCCGCCTTATCTCTTTGTTGGCCGGCAAAGCCGCCTTTATCGAGTAAGCATATATATATTACATACTCTATATTATAATTCTACTACTTTTGCTGAAAGATTTATCGAGTAAGCTTATATACTTATATAATTATTTTACTTCTCTTTATTTTTTTTATATTTCTTTACTGTTATAATGGCAAACCTTACAAAACTTGAATTTGAGGCCCTCGACATTTCTGGAAGAAATTATCTGTCATGGGCACTGGATGCAGAAATGCATTTAGATGCTATGGGCCTGGGAGATACCATAAAATCTCCACAAGATATAGGAAAAGCTATATCTATTCAAGAAAAAGATGGGACTAGTCAAGATAAGGCAAAAGCTGTATCCAGACAAGATAAGGCAAAAGCCATAATCTTTCTCCGTCATCATCTTCATGATAGTCTAAAGACGGAGTATCTTATTATCAAAGATCCTGCAGATCTTTGGAAAAATTTGAAAGAAAGATATGATCACCTGAAGATGGTCATACTCCCAAAAGCTCGTTATGAGTGGATGCATCTGAGGCTGCAAGATTTTAAATCTGTGCATGAATATAATTCAGCTATGTTTCGAATAAGCTCTCAATTAAAATTAAGTGGAGAAAGTGTTACTGATGTCGATATGTTAGAGAAAACATTCTCCACTTTTCATGCATCCAATGTGCTCCTGCAGCAACAGTACTGTGAAAAAGGTTTCACAAAATATTCTGATTTGATTTCTTGCCTCCTGGTGGCCGAACAAAATAATGAGCTATTGATGAAAAATCATGAGTCTCGCCCCACAGCTTCAGCTCCATTCCCGGAAGTGAATGCAGCAATACATGATAATTTTGGTCGTGGCCGGGGACGTGGGCATGGACGTGGAAGAAAGCACTTTAATTATCGTGACCGTAATATTCATAAAAATAGCAAGACTAAACGAAAACATGTGAATGATGGCAAATATTAGGACAAGAAAAATCCTGAGACAACTTGCTATCGATGTGGCATGACGGGTCACTGGTCACGAGCATGTCGTACAACAAAGCACTTGGTGGAACTTTATCAATCACCTTTGAAAGCCAAAAACAAAGCTGTTGAAACAAATTTTGTTCAAGACGATGACCAAGATGCTACCTTCCAGTCCGACTCATATTTTGATAATTATCTTGCTTATCCAGGAGAAGCAAGCGATAAAATGAAGCAAGAATAAATCTGCTACCAGTCTCTTTGTATTTTACAATTATGTTCTTATCTGTTATTTATTTCTATTAATGTTCTTAATGTTTTAATTTGGAATAAATTTCAGTATTATTTTCTTATGCATGTTTTATTTTCTTTTATGAAGATATGGATATTCAGCTATATGGTTCCAAGAATAATGACTCGGAGATCTAGCAGACAGTGCAACTACTCATTCTGTATATTTCCTTACTTTGAAATTTGGAAAAGCATATGTTAGTACAATCTCTGGTAGTACAAAAATAATTGAAGGCTCCGGAAGAGCTCAAATTTTACCACCAAAAGGAACAAAGATAATCATTGAAAATGCTTTGTTCTCTTCAAAGTCTCAAAGGAACCTATTAAGTTTTAAGGATATCCGTTTAAATGGATATCATATTGAGACGATGAATAAAAGAGATGCTGAATATCTCTACCTTACAAAAGTTACCACTTCAGGTAACAAACAAGTTGTGGAAAAATTACCCGTATTATCTTCTGGATTGTACTACACAAATATTCGAGTCATTGAAAGTTATTATTCCCAGCTAGAAGCTAGCACCAGCTTGAAGCTGGCTAATGAGTTAAAAATTTGGCATGACCGGTTGGGCCATCCCGGATCAATAATGATGCGCAGAATTATTAAAAATTCATTTGGTCATTCATTGAAAAACCAGAAGATTTTTCAAACTAATGAATTTTCATGTGCTGCTTGTTCACAAGGAAAATTAATTATTCAGCCTTCATATGATAAGGTTGGTTTTGAATCACCAGCATTTTTAGAAAGAATTCAAGGAGATATTTGTGGACCTATACATCCACCGTGTGGACCATTTAGATATTTTATGGTTTTAATTGATGCATCAACTAGATGGTCCCATGTGTGCCTTTTGTCCTCACGCAATTTGGCGTTTGCACGTTTGTTATCACAATTGATCAAATTGTGGGCGCACTTCCCTGATCATGCAATTAAGACTATACGTCTTGATAATGCTGCTGAATTCACCTCTAAGGCGTTTAATGACTATTGTATGTCAATTAGAATTGTGGTTGAACATCCTGTAGCTCATGTTCATACCCAAAACGGTCTAGCAGAATCGTTGATTAAACGCCTCCAGTTGATTGCGAGGCCATTATTGATGAGATGCAAACTCCCCGTTACTGCTTGGGGACATGCTATTTTGCATGCAGCAGCACTTGTGCACATCAGGCCAACAAGCTATCATAAGCTCTCCCCCATTCAATTGGTTCATGGTCACGAACCTAATATCTCCCATCTTTGGACCTTTGGTTGTGCAGTATATATGCCAATTGCTCCACCACAGCGAACTAAAATGGGTCCTCAAAGAAGATTGGGAATATATGTTGGATATGAATCTCCATCAATTATAAAATATTTGGAACCAACAACTGGAGATTTATTTACAGCAAGGTTTGTTGATTGTCATCTTGATGAAAATATTTATCCAACATTAGGGGGAGAAAATAAGCAGCTGGATAAAGAAATTAAATGGAATGCTATATCATTATCAAGCCTTGATTCTCGAACAAATCAGTGTGAACTTGAAGTTCAAAAGATAATTCATTTTCAAAATATAGCAAATCAATTGCCAGACGCTTTTACTGATATCAATAGAGTGACCAATTCTCATGTACCAGCTGCAAATGCTCCTGCTAGAATTGATGTCCCCGAAGGACAATTAAAGATTGCAAATGAATCTCATGCACGTCAGAAGCGTGGCAGACCACTCGGTTCCAAAAATAAAAATCCTCGACAGAGAAAAGGAGCAAAGATACAAAATGGCCTTAACGAGGTAATAAAACTTCCTGCAGAGGTTCAAATTGAAAATCCTCAAGAAGAGGATAATCCTTCAAAAGAGGTTCCTGACATAAATTGTAATGTTCCAAAAGTAACTCAGGTACCTGAAATAAGTCAAAATGATGAGATCTCAATCAATTATATTATGTCGGGAACAAGATGGAACCGACGTGAAATAACTGTCGACGGAATTTTTGCATATAATGTAGCACTAAATATTATGGAAGGAAATGAGGATCATGAGCCTAAATCAATCGATGAATGCCGGCGTAGAATGATTGGCCAAAATGGAGAGACGCAATTAAGGCTGAGTTAGACTCGCTCATGAAGCAAGAAGTTTTTGGGCCAATAGTCCCAACACCTGATGGTGTAAAACCAGTCGGTTACAAATGGGTAATTGTGCGGAAAAGAAATGAGAAAAATGAGATAGTGAGATATAAAGCACGGCTTGTCGCACAAGGTTTTACCTAACGACCTGGTATTGATTATGAGGAGACATACTCCCCTATGGTGGATGCAATAACTTTTCGGTATCTAATTAGTCTTGCAGTACATGAAAAATTAGAAATGCGTCTAATGGATGTTGTTACAGCCTATCTCTATGGACCTATAAGCCATGATATATACATGAGAGTCCCTGAAGGACTCAAGTTGCCCGAAGCAACTAATTCCCGGGATATATACTCAATTAAATTGAAAAGATTTTTATATGGCTTGAAGCAATCTGGACGTATGTGGTATAATCGTCTCAGTGAATACTTGATAAAAGAAGGTTTCAAAAATGATTCCATATGTCCATGTGTTTTTATTAAAAGGTCCATGCATAAATATGTCATCATTGCGTTTATGTTGATGATTTAAATATTATTGGAACTCCTGAAGAAGTTTCTAAAGCCGTGCATTGTTTAAAGAAAAAATTTGAGATGAAGGACCTTGGAAAGACAAAACTCTGTCTAGGTCTTCAAATTACACATTTAGAAAATGGGATATTTGTCCATCAGACACATTATACCGAGAAGGTATTGAAAAGATTTTATATGGACAAAGCGCATCCAACAAGTACCCCGATGGTTGTGAGGTCGCTTGATCAAAAGAAAAATATTTTCAGACCTCGAGAAGATAATGAAGAGATTCTTGGTCCGGAAGTACCATATCTCAGCGTGATTGGAGCTTTAATGTATCTTGCTACTAATACAAGACCTGATATTTCTTTTGCTGTCAGTTTACTAACAAGATATAGTTCTGCCCCAACTCGCAGACATTGGAATGGGATAAAACAAATTTTTCGATATCTTCGGGGTACAATGGATATGGGATTATTTTATTCATCCGGGTCCAAACCCGATCTAATTGGTTATGCAGATGCAGGTTATTTGTCTGATCCACATAAAGCTCGGTCACAAACAGACTACTTGTTTACTTATGGAGGAACTGCTATATCGTGGCGATCCACAAAGCAAAGTATTGTTGCCACCTCTTCAAATAATGCAGAAATTGTAGCCATACATGAAGCCAGTGGAGAGTGTGTTTGGCTACGATCAATGACACAGCATATTCGAGATTCTTGTGGATTGGATAGTGGGAAAGATGTTCCAACAACCATTTATGAAGATAATGCTGCCTGCATTGCTCAATTGAAAGAAGGATACATCAAAGGCGACCGGACAAAACACATATCACCAAAAAAAATTTTCACTCATAATCTTCAGAAGAATGGTGATATTTGTGTTCAACAGATTCGCTCAAGTGACAATTTGGCAGACCTCTTTACAAAATCACTGCCTACTTCAATTTTTGAGAAGTTGATAGTGAAGATTGGCATGCGACGACTTCGAGATATCAAGGGAGGCCAAAATGAGGGGGAGTAGAATACGCACTACACTCTTTTTTCCTTCACCAAGTTTTTATCCCACTGGATTTTTCTTGGTAAGGTTTTTAACGTGGCAGTTTTTCCAAAGCGTGTTCTACCCAAAGTACAATGACATTCAATGGGGAGTGTTGTAAATAAATTATAATGAATGTCATTGTTACCATCCAGTAAAATTCATTTCTACCATACCCAAATTTACCCCGGTAAATTCCTTTACCCCTCACCTAACATCCAATTGGATTTATCTCTTTGCCCATTTACCCTCCATAATTTCATTTTGTCCTAATCTTAATGTCATCTTCCTTGACCTAATATCCTTTTGTTTTTACCTTATTAAATTAATCATACTCATTTGTTTTTATCCTCCCATTTTTATCTATAAATATTCCCTTTATTTCCATACACACATACACCTTTGATCACCATAAGCTTACTCTCTTCAAACTCTCATACACCTCTATTATTCTCCTCCCTCTATCATTAGTTTATTATTCCTATTTTCATATTATTATTACTTCTAAAAATTATATTATTATCTTGATCAAGTTTGTATTGTTCAATCAAGAATAAATTCCTTCCTTTATTTTATAACAGTACGCATTTTCAGGTGTATTAGTGTAGTACCATGCAATGCCTTGTTTAGCTGTTATGTCACAAGTAACTTTTGGTTCTATATGAGAAGGTTGTTTATTTAATTAATACTACTAAAAACCAGTATACGTCGGAGTTCGATCTTCAAACATCACAGTACGAGCAATAGATTCAATGGTTTGAACCCTACGTAATGGATACTAATTATTTAATGGACTGACAAAACTAATTACTTAATGGGCAAAAGATGCCACCTTTAACTTTGGTAGAATTTGACGATGCTTTTCACTAGAAGAGTAGTACAATAAAAAATAATTAAGATATGCATAGGTGTTGCGTGATCTATGGACGACCCTTCTGGGTTTCTTTTTGGAGAACATGCAAATATATGGACCTCCCCAGGTTATTGAATGCTTGATTAGGATACATAGTTTAGTGAGTTTGAGAGCTGTGCCGACACAACAATTTGTGTTTAGGGCCATTAACTGCCGACACAACAATTTGTGTTTAGGGCCATTAACTGTGTTTGCCCACAGGAAGATATCAATGGCATGTGTGTTGGTGGAGGTGAAAGAGTTTTTTTCTAGGAACTAGTGGAATTTGTAGAATGCGCATGGGGAGAGATAAACAGAATTTAAAGTGGAACAATATTGTTATATTATAGGCGAATGTGCCAGTAACATATTCTTTATAAAATAATGTTGTATATATATGTTTATGACAATCTACCCTAATAGTTTTTAGGAGTTATTTTTATAACCTTGAGGTCTCAAACATTAGCTTTTTTTCAAATTTATTAGACCACACTAATTAATTATCCACCCTTTGATATATATATATATATATATATATATATAGTGACGATTTTAATTTTCATAACAAACAATAAAAAATTACCAATTACCAGCAGTAGTTCCATTTTTGGATTCACGTTGAGTAAAGGGCGAACAAAAGGGAAAAAAACACATACAACCGCCTTTCCCTTTTTTCCAAAAAAAATCTTCAAAAATATAATTTATACTTCCTGTTATATATGATCGTTTAATTTGCACCAAAATCGCAAATATCATTTGCTGCTTGACAAAATTGAAGCTTGTGGTCCACATCCATATGTTTAGCTAGTTTCGTGAACCTTAATTTCGATTCTAAGGAAGGAGATTACTCATTGAAAAAAAAAAACAACAAAAACCTTTCGCCAATATTAATTTGCAGCTGTCTCTTAAGACGACTAAGAACCGAAAATATTGCAGGGAAAGTATATTTCTCATTGTAGGGTGCTAGCTACAATTTTTTGTACTTGGGCTCCGTCATTAATTATAATTGATCTCTCTAAAATTATATGTAACTTGTGGTTTCTCGCCTGCTACTTATTATTTTCATTCGCTCACCAAGTCTACGTGCGTAGATCATCAGGAGCCAAATTGAAATTATTGTTGCCACAGCAGGCATGGAGCATGCTCATGCCCATCCAGGGGAATTTAAAATTGCCGAGACCTATCATTTATTTTTTTTTTTTTTTTGCCTTTCATAGTCTTTCGAGCCAGCCTTTCTTGTTTATCTTTAATAATCATAGCTAGCTAGGGAGGGACTGTATAGTGAATAGGTTCAACTAAAGCAGAGCCCATCTTTTGCTTCAAGTTTCTTTTCTTTCTTTTTCTTTTTGAACATTGCTCGATAATTTCTTGCCCTACGTCGAAAAAAAGGAATGCATAGCATACGCACGATTTATACCAATTATATGACTGATTTCTATGAGACATTACGAAGTTTCTTTTCTTTCTTTTTCTTTTTGAACATTGCTCGATAATTTCTTGCCCTACGATCGAAAAAAAGGAAAGCATAGCATACGCACGATTTATACCAATCATATGACTGATTTCTATGAGACATTACGCCCAAAAGAAGTTGTACGTTATGAACTTCAGTCCCATATATATATAATTCTTCGGTCTTCGATCGCTTCTCGTATGTTTACTTATTTATATAAACTAGTTGTCTCTGCAAGTGTGATGCACGTGGTGTAATATTATATTTTTAAAATCACGTGGTATAGTATTAGTATTTTATTTGTTCCCTATAGTTCTATTTTTTTCAATAATTATTGTTTTTCGTAATTCTTGATAATTATTATAAAAATACAAATAAAGACTTATATATTAATTATTATCTTGATAAGAACTTATGTATAATGTAGACCACGATGTTTTTACAATATAGACAAACCGATACGAATTGTTTAGAATTAGTTTTTGTATTAGAATTAAAATTTATGAATCAATTATTGTTAATAATATTTGTTAATATGTACCCAAAAAAACAATTATTTATTCCTTGATATTTAAAATTTTATAATTTTTTTTGGTAGTTTTTGTTTTTTGTTGGTAGTTTTTATTCACTATTCTACTTTCTTTTTGTTTTTTTCTATAATTTCATATAGTTTCTTATTTGTTGTTGTATGTAATTTTTTATTACAAGTCATATAAATCTGTTCCAAGTTGGAGTTGTATTCCTTTTGTCGTTAAAGTAACCGATTATATATATTCTAATTATTTATTTAATAAAATAATTCTGATTCTAATTATGTTAATACTCATGGAAAAAGAAAAAAATGATATTTTAGTAGTTTTGAAACGCCCCGACCCGTATTTACCGTACACAGTAAACACGTGCCAGAACTGTAACGACCCGACCAAACAAAGCCCAACATACAGTGTATACAACAAAAACTCTGGCTCAACAGCCCAAAATATAAACATCACAACCGGCCCAAGGCCCAACAACAACTGCACGTCACCCGAACCCCCGGGGACATCAAATGATATAATCGGCCCAATGGCCCAACAATAACAATAAATAGCACAGCGGAAGACTTAATAAATCACAAAGACACTGTATGCGACACATGTTACAACTTATGGATCCGAGTCCTGTCCAAGGGATAACGTCGCAGCCTGTCTGGAATGCATCAAACCTGAACCACAAATAACTCAACCTACGGGATGAAAGCCCGCAGGTGAGGGGTGAGTCCGAAGTGCCCACCAACCATGGATAGACGATCAATATGCAACACTAAAATTACTGAAGGTCGAAAACAGGCATAACAGCCAAACACATCAAACTCTTAAGACTCGACCCAAAACAGGTCCAAGACCAAAAAGACTTAAACAAAAATCCAATTTCCAATTTTATCTTTCCGGGCCCCGTCACGGATAAGCTAGGGGTCAGACCTGGTTATCAACATATTTCGGGTGCCAGATCAAATCCAAGAGAGCCTAGGGATCGATATCCCAAAAATAGAACCCAGGGATAGACATCCCAAAAATAATCACGGGATAGACATCCCAAGCATAGACATGCTTATCACAAGTAACCCAGATCATGGCCACCACAAAACAGTCTTAAACCATCGAGTCATACCACTACTTACCACGTGACAATTATATCATCATCATCCAAAACCAAATCTCAGGGATCAACATCCTTAACCAAAACACCGGGATAGACATCCCTATCCAAAACCGAGGATCGACATCCTTATCATATTTTATTATTTAATCCATTATTTTTATACCAAAAGATACGAAAATAAACATCCAAAAACTCGATGTACGGGGATAAACATCCCAAAACCAATCAAGATACTGAGATAAACATCCCGTCAACAATCAAGACAATGGGATAAACATTCCGAATCAAACCACAGCAAATGCAACAATCAACAGTGCAATAATCATCAAATACAACAACCGAGTAATATAGGCACATATCGAAGGAAATCCACCCTCACCTTAGCTAATTACTCTACTCTGAAAACATCAACCGGTCCAAAGCCGGTTCCTCGGGGAACTGCCCGATATCAAACCTATATAACAAAACGCATATGCTCACATAAGATGCACATAATCGGTATGTCATGATGCCAATACTGTAAATCAAACTTCCCGGTAAAACATCTCGATTATATTATCATAAAATTATCCTTTTATCGTATTTAAACCTTTTTCCGAAAAATAATATATCGTTACAAAAATATATATATCCAAAACTATTTGATCAAAATATTTTCATAAAATAATATACTTTTTTTCAAAATATTAACACCGTAATTCCTAGAAATTAATATATATATATTCTTAATTTTCCAAGATATTTCCATAAAATATTATACTTTCCAAACTATATTTACTAAATATTATTATCTTTAGAAAACTCATTTTCTAGAAAAATAATCATACAAACTTATTTTCTGGAAATAAATACGAATTTATAAATTTAAATATATATTTTCCAAAGGTAAAATACTTTTCCAAAGAATTATATATCAAAGTAATTATATATATTTCAAAAATATACCTATATATATTTTTCCAAGAACAACATATTTATAGAATACTCTAGAAATATATTCAAGGTATATATCTTTCTTTCTAAATAACATAATACTATAATTAAAACTTACAATATTTTTTAGAATATAAGTACATATTTTTTTTCCAGAAATTAATACCAGCAAATAATAGGTATATATATATATATTTTTTAAAAAAGGAAACCCAAACCCGGCTGGCCAACCCAACCAAACCAGGCGCGACCCGGTCGCGACCCGCCGGTGAAAACGGGTTGCTCACCTTGATGACGGCGCCGGCGCGACTGACGCGAAGAGAAGGAAGCTGCGAGGAAGGCGAGCTTGAGGCGACTCCAAGGGCGGTGGAAAGGCGGCGCGAGGCGTCGCGGCGGCTGAGCAGGAGCGCGGGGAAGAAGACCCGTGGGTTGCACGACGGGTCAACGCCTCTGGACGGCGCGTCCGGCGGCGGAAACGGCGGGGAAAGCGGCGGATGGAAAGCGACGGCACGGCGAAGGCGAGGCTGGTGGTGGTGGAGCTCGAGGTGCCGTGGAACGCATCCTGGTGAACAGTGTCGAGAAGATGGCCAACTGTTCATCCTCTCCCTCTTTTTTTTTTCCTTTTTTTTTTCGATTTTTCAGTTTTTTCTTTACTTTTTTTTTTCATTTTTCTTTTCCTCTCATCTCTCTGTTTTTTTCTATTTTCTAGTTTTTTTTCTTTTTTTCTCTCTTTTCTCTCTTTTTTTCCCCTCCTTTTTTTCTTCTTCTCCTCCTCTTCCCTGGTTTCCTTCCTCTGCTTTATAATGGAGAAACACTATGAAGATTGGCGCCGCCTTCAATAATGCAGCTTGTCTGCATTGTGGACCGAGTCCGATCGAGACCAGAAAATAACTACATACCCCCTTAGTTATTTTCGGTGTGACTTTTCTGAGGATTCCGGGACCCGAGAAATACCAACTTAGGTCCGAAAAATCCACGGAAAAATCTCAAGCGCGGGAAAAGACACGGTTTCGAAAAACGACGCTCGATTTACCTTGAATTAATTACCCAAGATTATTTCTTCTGGTAAATCACTGTAAAAAGATTTTTATAGTCCCGGTAAAAAATTTTTACCGGGGCTGTTACAGTCTAGCCACCTTAAAAAGAATTTTGTCCACGAAATTCCGTCTTATCTGTGGGTCCTACCACGGTAAGCTTCTGGTATACTCCACCAGGTGTCCAAACTCAACACGAGATACCGCTTATACCCTTATACGGCATCTCATCCTCCATAAAAACCGAACCTCATGACTGGCAAACTCACACACAGCCATGAACTCTCCAATCCGATCTCGAACTACCTCTGACTCCGAGGATAACAGCTACATCGGTGGTACTGCTTTCCCGACAAGCTTCGATGAAGAACCGCTAAAGAAGCGCTTCAAGACGAACATCGTCGGTCTGAAAGAACACATGGTCGTCTCCAGCAGATGGCGAAAGAAGCGTGCTGGCAAAGAAGCTGAGGATCAGAAGGGCAAAGCAACGGCTGAAAGCAGCTCTCCACTGCAGACACTATCGCAGCTGAACGTCTCACTGAGGAAGGTCAGCTCGACGGTGATGCAGATAGAACAAGCATGCGCGGAACTCTTTCCTCACGTGAAAAACATCCAAAAACTTGTAAAAGACCTAGAGAAGCAAGTAACTCCTTAGAGTACTTCTTCTCCGTTGTAAACCGTTATGAATAAATAAAACAAGTTTTTCCCTTTTTCAAAATAAAACTCTTATGTTACGAAATGTTATGTTAAACAGAAAAACAAAACATCTCAAAGCAGAACAAAAATTAACAATAAGGATGTAAAATCAAACAATAAGAAATTAAAAGCAAAACTCGTTTAACAAAACCAAAACATAAGGAAGTTAAAACAAAAACATGTTTTCATGTTCGGCGCTCTAGATCGGTCGTAGACATCCTCGATCCCGAGAAACGTGACATGCACAGCTAACGGTGAGGTCTGTTTCCCCCGTGAAAAAGACACCCGCTAACTCGCAAGGCGATGATCACGAGCACGTCTTGTGTCCCTCGAAAGAAACGTTATCCACTTGTTCACAAATTCCGCATGAGCCAAGAACGTCTGTCAAGTCTCGTATCCCTCCATAATGTCCGAACAGGTGTAAGCTTGTCGCACATGCACTCTACTCGAGCTATGGTCCCATCAGTCTAGCCACAACGGTCATGGATGCATGTAATAAAAGATGCAGGAAAAAGTCATAAAAAGAAACGCCAAGGTAGCCAGGGCGATAGAAAATTGTAAGAAGGGAAGGGGCTTAAAAACACTTGCGTTTGTAGCCTGAAAAACGTATAAAGTAACGAAGCAAAATTTTAAACCATGGCAAAATTCTCAAAAAGCAAAATCCAATCAACGAAGAAATTTTCAAAAAGCAAAACCTCGAAGATCGAAAATGATTTAAAGTGAAAAGAATCTACTTTTCCTATCCCCGAAAAATGTTTTATTTCATTTTTTTCTTTTTCTTTTCTTTTTTTTCTTTTTCTTTACCTTCTTTTCTCTTTTTTTTTTTTGTGCTTCCTTCTCTTTTTCTCTTTTTTTTTGTATTTTCTTACTTTTTCTTCTTTTTTTTCTTTCCCTTTTTTTTTCC
Organism: Turnera subulata; assembly: GCA_028386065.3. Lineage (NCBI taxonomy): Eukaryota > Viridiplantae > Streptophyta > Magnoliopsida > Malpighiales > Passifloraceae > Turnera > Turnera subulata. The sequence goes on along the minus strand of JAKUCV010001738.1, from coordinate 90,956 downwards.
TTTACCCCTTTTTTTTCTTCTTTTGTTTTCTATTTCCTTCTTCTTCTTTTCCTTTTTTTTTCCTTTTTTTTTCGGGAACAGGTGGGGTCTATACTTTGAAAAACAGGTAAGCATTTTTCTATAAAAGGCAAAACAACGGAAAGCAAAAACCACAAAGCATCCTAAAGCAAACAAACGCTCAGGCAAAGAAAACACCATACTCAGAAAAAACAAAACACCAACGCGTCAAACACGATGTCTGCTCCATCATCCGTCTTCTTCGTCGAAGGTGCCTCCTTAGGCAGGAGAAACTGGCTGGCCTACAGTATGATCAACGAGCGTCCGGAGGAACTACCGAACGAGCTCGGCAGGATGCCCCGTCTGGTCTTCGTCGATGAAATTTACTCGTCCAGATTCTTCGCCACTCCCATGGAAGAGACATTCTTCCTGGAGGATCAAGGCACCCTGAGGACCTCCTTCTACGGCTCGGCCAATTCCGTCATGTTTTTCATTTCTGAAAGACTTCAGGAATTCAACCTAGAGCCCACTTGCCGTTTCCTGGACCAAGGCACCTACTACCAGCTCTCGATGACGGCCCAAAGCATACCCAGAGTAGCTCAGTTACCCGCAACTTGGCCAAAGGCCCGACTTCTGGTGTGGAACTGTAGAGGAATCGGTAGGCGTTCCCAGGAGTTCTCGCATACCGTGAGGGACCTGAAGAACCAGTACAAGCCCAACATGGTTCTTCTCACAGAGACCCAGTGGCAGCCTGAAGACGATCACGGTGTCATCCCACTTCGGTTCCCTCCAGCTAACCGGTTCGAGCTTCCTGGCCAGAACAACGCGGGCAGAATGTGGTTCTCGTGGAACGACAGCATCAGGGTCAACATCAACAATGACCCCAATAGCTTCAGGGTCAACGTTGTACAAAGGAGATGAATGTTTTTTTTTATAATATTATCAATGTAATAATAAGATTAGCAATATTAATAATATTCATGTTTCTGCAAGTTTATGGCATCATTTACCTCTGATGTGTATGTTCTGTGGCAAGATAGCGTCCCTCGACTGGATCCATCATGTACTAACTAAATAATATAAAATAATAAACAAATGGAGCGAACTATGCAAACAAGAACAACAAACACACAAGGACAACCCAACAAGACCTAACGCCCGCTCCGCTACCAAAAATGAAGCGCCCCGACCCGTCTTTACCCTACATAGTAAACACGTGCCGGAACTATAACGACCAAACCAAACAAGCCCAGCATACAGTGTAAACAACAGAAAACTGGCTCAACAACCCAAAATATAAATATCTGAATTCTGGCCCTTCGGCCCAACACCAAAATATATCACCCGATCTCGGGAACATCAATAATAACACAACCAGCCCAATGGCCCAACAATAGCAATAAATAGCACACCGGAAGACTTAATAACTCACAAAGACACTATATGCGACACATGATGCAACTATGGATCCGAGTCCTGTCCAAGGGATAACGCCGCAGCTTGTCTGGAATGCATCAAACCTGTACCACGAATAACTCATCCTACGGGATGAAAGCCCGCAGGTGAGGGGTGAGTCCGAAGTACTCACCAACGAAGGATAGACAATCAATATGCAACACTATAAATTACTCAAGGTCGAAAACACAGGCACAACAGCCAAAATACACCAATCCAAAAGACACGACCCAAAATTGGTCCAAGACCAAAAAGACTTAAACAAAAATCAAATTTTCAATTTTATCTTTCCGGGCCCCGTCACGGATAAGCTAGGGTTCAGACCTGGTTATCAACATATTGCAGGTGCCAGACCAAATCCAAGAGAGCCCTGGGATCAACATCCCAAAAATAGTAACCCAGGGATAGACATCCCAAATATAATCACGGGATAGACATCCCAAGCATAGACATGCTTATCACAAGTAACCCAGATCATGGCCACCATAAAACAGTCTAAAACCATCGAGTCGTACCACTACTTATCTCGTGTCAATTATATTATCATCATTCAAAACCAAATCTCAGGAATCAACATCCCTAACCAAAATACCGGGATAGACATCCCAATCCAAAACCAAGGATCGACATCCTTATCACATTTTATTATTTAATCTATTATATTTAATACCAAAAAGACACAAGGATAAACATCCAAAAACTCGACGTACGGGGATAAACATCCCGAATCAAACCACAGCAAATACAACAATCAACAGTGCAATAATCATCAAATACAACAACCGAGTAATATAGGCACATATCGAAGGAAATCCATCCTCACCTTAGCCGATTACTCTACTCTGAAAACATCAACCGGTCCAAAGCCGCTTCCTCGGGGAACTGCCCGATATCAAACCTATATAACAAAACACATATGCTCACATAAGATGCACATAATCAGTATGTCATGATGCCAATACTGTAAATCAAACTTCCAGGTAAAACATCTCGATTATATTATCATAAAATCCTTTTATCGTATTTAAACCTTTTTCCCAAAAATATTATATCGTTACAAAAATATATATATCCAAGACTATTTAATCAAAATATTTTTATAAAATAATATACTTTTTTTCAAAATATTAACACCGTAATTTCTAGAAATTAATATATATATATATATATATTCTTAATTTTCCAAAATATATCCATAAAATATTATACTTTCCAAACTATATTTACTAAATATTATTATCTTTAGAAAACTCATTTTCCAGAAAAATAATCATACAAACTTATGTTCTGGAAATAAATACGAATTTATAAATTTACATATATATTTTCCGAAGGTAAAATACTTTTCCAAACAATTATATATCAAAGTAAATATATATATTTCAGAAATATACCTATATATATTTTTCCAAGAACAACACATTTATAGAATACTCCAGAAATATATTCAAGGTATATATCTTTCTTTCTAAATAACATAATACTAATTTTTCAAAACAAAATATAGTTATCAAAGTATAAATATATATATATATATATATATATATATATATATATATATATATATATATCCAAAACTATATTTAAAACTTACCACATTTTTCAGAATATAAGTATATATTTTTTTCCCAGAAATTAATACCAGCAAAATTGTAGGTATATATATATATATATTTTTTTAAAAAAAAGGAAACCCAAACCCAGCTGGCCAACCCAACCAAACCAGGCGTGACGCGGTCGCGACCCGCCCGTGAAAACGGGTTGCTCACCTTGATGAGGGCGGCGGCGCAACTGACGCGAAGAGAAGGAAGCCGCGAGGAAGGCGAGCTCGAGGCGACTCCAAGGGCGGTGGAAAGGCGGCGCGAGGCGTCGCCGCGGCTGAGCAGGAGCGCGGGGAAGAAGACCCGCGGGTTGCACGACAGGTCAACGCCTCTGGACAGCGCGTCCGGCGGCGGAAACGGCGGGGAAAGCAGCGGATGGAAAGCGACGGCACGGCGAAGGCGAGGCTGGTGGCGGTGGAGCTCTAGGCGCCGTGGAACGCGTCCTGGTGAACAGTGTCAAGAAAATGGCCAACTGTTCATCCTCTCCCTCTTTTTTTTTCTCCTGTTTTTTCTCCAACTTTTCAGTTTTTCCTTTATTTCTTTTCTTTCTCTGATTTCATTTTTTTTTATTTTTCTTTTCCTCTCTTCTCTCTGTTTTTTTTCTATTTTCTGTGTTTTTTTTCTTTTTTTTCTCTCTTTTCTCTCTTTTTTTTTTCCCTCCTTTTTTTCTTCTTCTCCTCCTCTTCCCTGGTTTCCTTCCTCTGCTTTGTAATGGAGAAACAATGTGAAGATTGGCGCCGCCTTCAATAATGCAGCTTGTCTGCATTATGGAGCGAGTCCGATCCGGACCAGAAAATAACTACATACCCCCTTAGTTACTTCCGGTGTGACTTTTCTGAGGATTCCGGGACCCAAGAAATACCAACTTAAGTCTGAAAAATCCACGAAAAAATTTCGAGCGCTGAAAAATACTTGGTTTCGAAAAACGACGCTCGATTTACCTTGAATTAAATACCCAAGAATAATTCTTCCGGTAAATCACTGTAAAAAGACTTTTACAGTCCCGGTAAAAATCCAAATTTTTACCCGGGCTGTTATAGTCTACCCACCTTAAAAAGAATTTTGTCCTCGGAATTCCGTCTTATCCGTAGGTCCTACCACGGTAAGCTTCTGGTATACTCCACTAGGTGTCCAAACTCAACGAGATACCGCTTATACCCTTATGCGACATCTATTCCTCTATAAAACCGAACCTCATGATTGGCAAACTCACACATAGCCATGGACTCTCCAATCTGATCTCGAACTACCTCTGACTCCAAGGATAACAGCTACATCGGTGGTACTGCTTTCCCGACAAGCTCCGATGAAGAACCGCCAAAGAAGCGCTTCAAGACGAACATCGTCGGTCTAAAAGAACACATGGTCATCTCCAGCAGACGGCGAAAGAAGCATGCTGGCAAAGAAGCTGAGGATTGGAAGGGCAAAGCAACGGCTGAAAGCAGCACTCCACTGCAGACACTATCGCAGCTGAACGTCTCACTGAGGGAGGTCAGCTCGGCGGTGATGCAGATAGAACAGGCATGCGCGGAACTCTTTCCTCACGTGAAAAACATCCAAAAACTTGTAAAAGACCTAGAGAAGCAAGTAACTCCTTAGAGTACTTCTTCTCTGTTGTAAACCGATATGAATAAATAAAACAAGTTTTTCCCTTTTTCAAAATAAAACTCTTATGTTACGAAATCTTATGTTAAACAGAAAAAAAAAACATCTCAAAGCAGAACAAAAATTAACAATAAGGATGTAAAATCAAAAAATAAGAAATTAAAAGCCAAACTCGTTTAACAAAAGCAAAACATAAGGAAGTTAAAACAAAAGCATGTTTTCATGTTCGGCGCTCTAGATCGGTCGTAGACATCCTCGATCCCGAGAAACGTGACATGCACAACTAACGGTGACGTCTGTTTCCCTCGTGCAAAAGACATCCATCAACTCGCAAGGCGATGATCACGAGCACGTCCTGTGTCCCTCGAAAGAAACGTTATCCACTTGTTCACAAATTCCGCATGAGCCAAGAACGTCTGTTAAGTCTCGTATCCCTCCATGATGTCCGAACAGGTGTAAGCTTGTCACACATGCACTCTACTCGAGGTAAGGTCCCATCAGTCTAGCCACAACGGTCATGGATGCATGTAATAAAAGAAGTGGAAAAAGTCATAAAAAGAAACGCCAAGGTAGCCAGGGCGATAGAAAATTATAAGATGGGAAGGGGCTGAAAAACACTTGCGTTTGTAGCCCGAAAAACGTATAAAGTAACGAAGCAAAAATTCAAACCATGGCAAAATTTCAAAAAGCAAAATCCAATCAACGAAGAAATTTTCAAAAAGCAGAACCTCGAAGATCGAAAATGGTTTAAACTGAAATGAATCTACTTTTCCTATCCCCGAAAAATATTTTATTTCATTTTCTTTTTCTTTCTCTTTTTCTTTTTCTTTTTCTTTACCTTCTTTTCTTTTTTTTTTGTGCTTCCTTCTCTTTTTCTCTTTTTTTTTCCTATTTTCTTACTTTTTCTTCCTCTTTTATTTTTCTTTCCCTTTTCTTTTCTTTTACCACTTTTTTTCTTCTTTTGTTTTCTATTTCCTTCTTCTTCTTTTCTTTTTTTTTTTTGTTCGGGAACAGGTGGGGTCTATACTTTGAAAAACAGGTAAGCATTTTTCTATAAAAGGCAAAACAACGGATAGCAAAAACCACAAAGCATCCTAAAGCAAGCAAACGCTCAGGAAAAGAAAACACCATACTCAGAAAAAACAAAACACCAACGCGTCCAAACACGATGCCTGCTCCATCATCCGTTTTCTTCGTCCAAGGTGCCTCCCTAGGCAGGAGAAAGCGGCTGGCCTACAGCAAATAATATATTTTCATAAAATAATATACTTTTTTTCAAAATATTAACGCCGTAATTCCTAGAAATTAGTATATATATATATTCTTAATTTTCCAAGATATTTCCATAAAATAATATACTTTCCAAACTATATTTACTAAACATTATTATCTTTAAAAAACTCATTTTCCAGAAAAATAATCATACAAACTTATTTTCTGGAAATAGATACGAATTTATAAATTTACATATATATTTTCCAAAGGTAAAATACTTTTCCAAACAATTATATATCAAAGTAATTATATATATTTCAGAAATATACCTATATATATTTTTCCAAGAACAACATATTTATAGAATACTCCAGAAATATATTCAAGGTATATATCTTTCTTTCTAAATAACATAATACTAATTTTTCAAAACAAAATAAAGTTATCAAAGTATATATATATTTCTCCAAAACTATAATTAAAACTTACCATATTTTTCAGAATATAAGTATATATTTTTTTCCCAGAAATTAATACCAGCAAAATAATAGGTATATATATATATATATATATATATATATATATATATATATATATATATATATATATATTAAAAGGAAACCCAAACCCGGCTGGCCAACCCAACCAAACCAGGCGCGACCCGGTCGCGACCCGCCCGTGAAAATGGGTTGCTCACCTTGATGACGGCGGCGGCGCGACTAACGCGAAGAGAAGGAAGCCGACTCCAAGCGCGACTAACGCGAAGAGAAGGAAGTCGCAAGGAAGGCGAGCTCCAGCCGACTCCAAGGGCGGTGGAAAGGCGGCGCGAGGCATCGCGGCGGCTGAGCAAGAGCGCGGGGAACAAGACCCGCGGGTTGCACGACGGGTCAACGCCTCTGGACGGCGCGTCAGGCGACTGAAACGGCGGGGAAAGCGGCGGATGGAAATCAACGGCACGACGGAGGCGAGGCTGGAGGCGGTGGAGCTCGAGGCGCCGTGGAACGCGTCCTAGTGAACAGTGTCGAGAAGATGGCCAACTGTTCATCCTCTCCCTCTCTTTTTTTTCCTGTTTTTTTCCTATTTTTCAGTTTTTCCTTTATTTATTTTCTTTTTCTGATTTCATTTTTTTATTATTATTTTTCTTTTCCTCTCATCTCTCTGTTTTTTTTCTATTTTCTTGGTTTTTTTCTTTTTTTCTTTTTTTCTCTTTTGTCACTTTTTTTTTCCTCCTTTTTTTTTCTTCTTCTCCTCCTCTTCCCTGGTTTCCTTCCTTTGCTTTATAATGGAGAAACACTGTGAAGATTGGCGCCGCCTTCAATAATGCAGCATGTCTGCATTATGGAGCGAGTTCGATCCGGACCAGAAAATAACTACATATCCCCTTAGTTGTTTCCGGTGTGACTTTTCTGAGGATTCCGGGACCCGAAAAATACCAACTTAGGTCCGAAAAATCCACGGAATAATTTCGAGCGCGGGAAAAGACTCGGTTTCGAAAAACGATGCTCGATTTACCTTGAATTAATTACCCAAGATTAATTCTTCCGGTAAATCACTGTAAAAAGACTTTTACAGTCCCGGTAAAAATCCAAATTTTTACCCAGGCTGTTACATACCAAACATTATTATATTAGAAAACCATATTTCTAGTAAATATAATTATATAAAATTATTTTCTGGAAATAAATACGAATTATAAATATACATATTTATATTTTCCAAAGGTAAAATACTTTTCCAGACAATTATATATCAAAGTAATTATATATTTTCAAAATTATTACTTTTGTATACCATAAATACATATTTTCCAAAAGGTACCAGTTACCATTATTTCCAGGGTAAATAACATACGTATAAAATTTCCAGAAATTATTTTCATGGTATATATTTTTTTCCAAATAATATTACTTTTTTTCCAAAACATAACTTAATTATTTATCAATGTATATATATATTCATATTTTTCTCAAATTACCAGAATTAAATTGATCATAATTTTCTCAAGGTGAATATATATTTTTTTTGAAATTAAATACCAGAATAATTATATATATACAGATATATATATATATATATATATATATATTATTTTATTTTTTAAAAAAAACAAACCCAACACGGCAACCCAGAACCCAGGGAAGGCGCGACCCGGCAGCGACCCGCCCAGATGAATCGGGTTCTTACCTAGCAGCGGCGGTCGGCGACGCGACAACACGAGGGAAGGCTAGCGCGGAGTCGGCGACATTGAGGCGACTCCATGGGCGGCGGAAAGGAGGCGGTAGGCTGACGGTGTCGTCGTCAGCGGTGCAGGGAGCAAGATCCACGGGTTTTGTCGCGGGTCAACGGCCACTGACGGCGCGTCGAGCGGCGTAAGGCGACGGGGGCAGCGGGGCTGAGCTCGCGACAGCACGGCGAGCGTGCTGCTGGGGTCGGTGTCGTGCACGGCTGGCCGGAGCTTTTCGAGGTGAACAGTAACCGGCGGAACCCGAAGGTGACGGCACTGTTCATCTTCTTCCTTTTTTTTTCTATTTTCTTTTCTTTTCTTTTCTTTTCTTTTCTTTTCTTTTTCTTTCATTTTCTTTTCTTTTCTCTATTTTCTGATTGGTTTTTTCTTTTTTTTTCTTCTCTCAGCTTTTTCTATTTTTCATTTTTTTTGTATTTTTTTTCCTTTTTTTTCCCCTCTTTTCTTTTCTTTTTCTCTCCCTTTTTTTTTCTCCTTCTTCCCTTCTTCTCTTCCTCCCCTTCTCCTCTCCTGCTTCTGATTTATAAAGTTGAAAATACTGTACAACCTGTGAACGTTCAATAATGCAGCTTGTCTGCATTATGGAGCGAGTCCGGTCCGGACCAGAAAATAACTGATACCCTCTTGGTTATTTTTCAGTGTGATTTTCCGAAGATTCCGGGACCCGAAAAATACCAACTTTGGTCCGTAAAATCCACGAAAAAATCACGAGCACGGGAAAAGCCTCGGTTTTGAAAAACGATGCCCGATTTACCTTGAATTAATTACTCAAGATTAATTCTTTCGGTAAATCACTGTAAAAGGACTTTTACAGTCCGGTAAAAATACCAAATTTTTACCCGGACTATTACAAGTTTAGCATGTTTCACTATTTTTCTATCTTCATGCTTTGTGTAATTATTTTATTATTTTTTTATTACAAGTCATATAAATTTGTTCCAAGTTGGAGTTGTATTCCTTTTGTCGTTAAAGTAACCAAGTATATATATTTTAATTATGTATTTAATAAAATAATTCTAATTCTAATTATGTTAAAGCTCATGAAAAAAGAAAAAATAATATTTTAGTAGTTTTGCCTGTTTCGCTATTTTTCTATCTTCGTGCTTTTATAGATAGTAAGTATAGATTAAGCTTTGTGAAAATGCAATATTAATTAAAAAGGTTGTTTTCATAATAAATCTGACAGATTCTAAGTTAGTCAACGCCGGCCAGATACCAGTACGAAAAAAATAAAACGTGCTAAGCATCTTGACGATTAGCATTTCCTCTTTCATATTGGTTTACATGGAGATTGCGGAACACGTCTACAAACCAAGAAAAGTCTGGGGGCGAACTATTGGCTTCAGAGCCCTGTGCAACAAACTCCCAAATCTCTGGAGCCTTAAAGTGAATGTCTGAGTAGTTGATCTAGAGCAGAACTATTATTTTGTCCGTTTCAACAATCGTCAGGACTATATGTGTGCTCTTACTGATGGTCCTTGGATCGTCTTTGGCCACTGTCTTACTGTGGAACCATGGATTCCTCAATTCAACCCTGCCACCCACCGAACGAAATCAATTGTGGCTTGGGTCCAGATTCCCAAACTTTCATGCGAATACTATGATAGGCGCCTCCTCCACACTGTCTGCAACATGCTTGGTCGTTTAGTTCGTATTGATCACAACACTGCCGAAGCCATCCGAGGACGCTATACGCGTGTTGCTTTGGAATTAAATCTGGAGAAGCCCCTTCAATCTCAAGTTTTTGTTGATAATCAATGGTTTCATATTTCTTATGAGAATATCCCTAAGATATGTTTTGGTTGTGGTCATGTAGATCATCTTTTGGCAGAGTGTCCTACGCGCGACCCACAGAACAAGACGACCATGGCGATGGATGCTCAGGTAGAAGGGAGTTCTACCCCATCGGCTCCTTTTCCTACGGCGGAGGCTGATGGCCTGACCAACCAACCACGCGGTGCTTGGATGATTGCCACCCCTCGTCAGAGACGGCCGCCGCGCAGTACCCAACAACCGACAAGAAAGGAAACTTTTGCACGAAAGGATGTTGCGCATTCAAAGGACGTGACTTCAGGCCAAAATTTTGGGTCTAGATTTGATGTCCTTACAGACTATGTAACCGTTGACAGACCAGCTCCCACAATCACGGCTTCTACCTTGCTCCTTGTTTTGGCAAGTCCAACGGCCAATATTAATAGTAACGATAATTTGGGCCATGGATCTGATTTGGTCATTTCAGGAAATAACCGTTTGAAAAAATCAATCTCTCCTCCACTTTCCAACTCCACTCCTCCAAAAATTAATGACACCCAAACTCACGCCCATATTGTCTCCCCTAGCCTACATCCTGCTGCGTCCTCCTCCACATCAATGGACCTTGCCACCCCACCAGCTTCCCCCTCGACACAGCCCCTGCCTTCCAAGACTAACATCCCTGATTGCCTTACCTCCACGCCCAGCTCTCAAAAGTCTAACCTTAAGACCATGCATGCCCATGCAACGTCCTTGAAAACCAAGAACCCCAGAACTCAATGGAAAACCAAGTCAGCCTTGCCTTACCAACGAGCTTCGTTCCCCATGGGAACCATGTCCAAACCTGCCTCAAATAAAACCCCCTCCTTTTCTTTTACGTTGCCGAGCCAGCCCTCCTCTCCTGGAAAGTACTTTACAAACTTGCTGGCGAACATTTTTATTAATCCCTCCAAATCCAATAGCATGGATACATCCTCTGACACTCAAGGACTAGGACACAAGGATAAAATGGAAGGGATTGCTAGGCTTGAGGATAACAATGAAGTAATGAAAGAATTAGGTTCTCTAGATTTTCAAGTTGCCACCAAGAATATTGCCCTGTCCCCACACTTGGACTCTCGGGCAGTCACTTCAATTTCCTCCGATATGGGTGTTTTTGTGTCGGGCAGCCCGGGTAAAATTTATGTTTTTACCGGGATTGTAAAAAAAACTTTGTACAGTAATTTACCTTATAGAATTAATCTTGGGTAATTATTTCAGGGTAAATTATGCATCGGATTCTGAAACCGACCCTTACCCCACGTTCACGATTTTTTCTGCGGATTTTACGGACCAGAGTTGGTATTTTTTGGGTCCAGGAATCTTAAGAAAAGTCAGGTTTATCCTCGAGATAACGGACCAAAAATAAAGTCAAGGGGGTATTATAGTTATTTTCTGGTCCGAGCGGGACACGCCTCACATGCAGCACAGTACTACATAATTGAGGCAGCTCAATTATACAGCCTGTGAGCCGCCTCTTCCCTGTGATACCCATGATACCCTGCTTTTTCTCTCCAAGCCTCGTGTCCCTGCACGCCATCACCTGTAACATACCACTGCCTCACCTCCAAAACCATCCACTGCCCAATACCCAGTGCAAACCAGTACTCTCCCCTCTTCACAAAGCCAGAAAGGAAAGAATTTAAAGAAAAAGAAAACAAAGCACTTCTCACGCCACCGACACCACCACCAACCGAGCCACCCAACCGCCGTCACTACCGCCACCAACATCTTCTCCTCTCCACCACCCTGCTGCCGCTAGTCGCCGACGACGAGCAAGCCGCCACCGACGGTTCCTCCCTCGAGCCGTCAGACCCGTCACCAGCAACTCGCCGCCGCTTTGCTCGTGCCTCCATCCCCACGCGAAGCCACCTGCAGATCCGCCACCTCACGTCGTCGGTACCGCCTTCGCCTCGCCTCCAGCCGCCACCATCTCCTTCTCCTCCCTGCCGCGACACTGCCGCTCTCCTCTCCGCTGCAGATCGACGCAGCCACTGCCGTGTCTAGTTCACAGCCACCGAGTCGCACACCAGCAGCCAGCGTTCCCATCTCCACGCAACGACCGACCAAAGCCGCCGCTTCGTGCCGCCTGCACCTTGCTACGCCGTAGCCTCCCTCCCTCCTTGTGTCGCGCCACGCCTGCTCGTCTCGGGCCGCCATCATCGAGCTCGCTGAGGTGAGCAGATTTGGGTTGAAGACGACCCGGATGGGTCGTGGGTTGGGTCGGGTTGACCCGAGGTTTTGGTGGTTTGGGTCGCGCCTTGGGCTGGATGGTTGGATGTTGGGCTGTGTCGCTGGGCCGTGGCATGGGCAGCACCAGGGTTCCTGTTTGGGCCTTGGTTTGGCCTGTGCAAGGGGTCTGGGTTGGCACTATTTGGCCCAGTCCGATTTAAAAAAAATAAATAAAATATGGAAAAAGGGGGAAATAATAATTCTGGAAAGGAAAATAATTCTGGGAAATAAAATGGGAAATAATAATAATAATAAAAAAAATAAAATCTGGTATATATATTTAGGGTTAATGTTTTGGAAATTAAATCATGGAAGTATTTTGGAAAATATATATGATTATTACGGAATTTTGGGAAAGTATAAGATATGGAAAATAATTAATATTTATGCATACGGGAATAATTTAGGAAAAATATATATGTATATAAATAACGTTATAAAAAATATTTTGGTAAAGGATATGATCAAAGTATGTACCAGAATAATAACCGGGTATAAGTATAGTATGGTATTTTGACACATAAATAGTAAATGGTGAATTATGATGATAACGGAACGTAACCCGAGATGATCACCGAGTGGGCGTAGTGTTTTACTTTGCAGTTTACAGTATTAGTTACCATTTGCATATCACGATTGTGCATCTTATATGTGCATATATTATTGTTTGATATAGGAGCCAATAACGAGCAGTATCCCGAGGAACCAAAGCCGGGACAATTTGAGGACTTTCAGGAGTAGGGAAATCGGCTAAGGTGAGGATAGATAACCTTTGATATGTTGCACATAATACTGTGTTTGTTTCTCTGAAAAATATTTGCTTGATTGAACTGCTGAGCCAATTGAGTTGGGTTGTTGTGTTTCTATTGATATGTTAACCATGGAGAAACTGATATGATGAGATAATTGGATAATTGGAAGTTGTGTTGACGACTTTATTATGACTTGGAGAGTAGTGGTACGACTCGATGGTTAGAGACTTTTTTGTGGTGGCTATGATCTGGGTTACTTGTGATAAGCATGTCTATGCTTGGGATGTCTATCCCAGATTATTATATTTTTGGAATGTCTATCCCTGGGATCTATTTTTGGGATGTCGATCCCTGGGCTCTCTTGGTTTGATCTAGCACCCAGAACATGTTAATAACCAGGTACGACCCTAGCTTGTCCAGTGGCAGGGCCCTGAAGATAAAATTGAAAATTAAATTGCCTTTTGGTCTTGGCTCAGTTATGTTCTGGTTGAATCTTTGATTTGTCTTTTGCTTGTATTTTCTTCGAAAGTATTATGTTTGCCTGCATATTACTGTTTATCCTTCGTCAGTGAGCACTTCGGACTCACCCCTCGCCTGCGGGGTTTCATCCCGTAGGATGAGTTGCTCGTAGTACAAGTACGTGGTTCGGCCAGCTGCTGTTTCTACTCCACCAGACCCCGGATCCATACCTCCGCTGCATCTCATTCTAAGACTTCCGCTGCTATATTTTATATGTTGCTGTGTTGCTGTATTACTTCTATTGCTGTATCATATGTATTCTGTTGCTGCTGTTGAGCTTTGAGAATGATGTGGATTAAATAATGGTCCCCGGGATCGGGTGACAGATGCTGTACTTGAGTTTGATTGTATTATACTTTGTAACATATGTACTATCTGCTGGCACGTGTTTACCCGGTATGGTAAATACGGGTCGGGGCGCTTCATTCTTCCCCAGTTTTCGACTTATGACATCTTTGTCCTTGATTTCCCCTCTATATTTTATATATATATTTTTTTATGGATTTGACAAAAATTATTATATGGAATTGTCAAAGTGCCGGTAGTTCGAAGTTTCGTTGGGCAACGACGGATCTTGTACACACACATAACCCGGGTATCCTTGTACTTTTAGAGACTTGGGTCGAACTTGCAAGGGTGGCTCCCTTTCTCCATACTCTTGGTTTTGATGGCCATGCAAGTGTTGACCCTACTGGCTTCTCAGGGGGAACATGGGTGTTTTGGAGACAGCAGACTGTCCATATTAATATTGTCTCGGCTGCCAGACAATATGTTCATATGTCCATCATTGAACCAACAAAATCATCTTGGTACTTCACAGCAGTGTATGCCAGTCCGCAACGAGCTTCGAGGGACTCTCTTTGGCGTGATTTGAGCCTGCTCAGTGCATCGATGACCCACCCCTGGATGCTTTCAGGGGATTTTAATGTCATCACAGACATTAACGAACGACAGGGAGTTCCCATTTCTCGTTCTCCTGTTAGCAAGAAATTTGTGCACTTTATTGATCAGTCTAATCTTTTAGATCTGGGTTTTGCAGGTTCTATCTTCACTTGGGAACGCGGGGGCGCCCGGAAAAGATTGGATCGGGTACTATCTAATGCATTATGGCTCACCACATTTCCTGAGGCAAATGTCGTCCACCTCCCAAGAACCAAATCGGACCACTCTCCCCTTCTCATTAACTTGACCCAGTTTGTTCCTCTTGGCAACCAGAAACCCTTTCGACATCAGGTAGCCTGGACCACACACGCAGAGTTTAAAGAAGTCGTTAGCAGTAACTGGCGATCCGACCAACCTTTAACCACCACCACTACCCACCTAGCGAGTACTCTAGCAAGAAGGAATCGGAAAACTTTTGGCAATATCTTCCAAAGGAAATCTCGATTATTACGATGCATTGAGGGTATTCAGCGGGCCAGAGCTCAGGGTCAGGGTAGCTCAGCCCTATCAGCTCTTGAAAATCAGCTTAAGGATGAGTATGACACTGTTCTCCTACAGGAAGAACTCCTTTGGTATCAGAAGTCTAGGAGAAAATGGATTCAATGTGGACTCTGGAATATGTGGCAAGCTAACGAAGCATACCTAATCCAACTAGCCTGGAAGTTCCTCACCAACTCTGACCTACTTTGGGTTCGTTTGCTTAAGTCCAAGTATGGATCAGGGGATGCTTTCCTCCCTAAGATGGTTGCTGGCAACCGATGCTCTCATGTTTGGCGGGGTCTCTGTAAGGCCTGGCCTTCACTTCAGAAAGGTGCCTCCTGGCTGGTTGGTAATGGAACCAACACGAGATTCTGGACTGATAACTAGATGGGAGGGAGTGGTGACTTGAAGTCCCAAGCTCTCCAACGTATACCTGATGTTCACCTACACCGGTCGGTGGTTTCTTATGTCACGACAGCTGGTGAATGGGACTTTGACAGCCTTCGAGATTTCCTTTCCCCCACAACTCTCGGTGTTTTAGCGCTATCCCCGATCCCAGACCAGAATGGTGATGATGATGTAGTTATTTGGGAGCATACCACTAATGGTGAATGCACAGTGAAGTCAGCTTACCAGGTTGTCAGTGACTCCCCAGTGACCCATTTAGGGGAACCTTGGAAGCTCATATGGAGATGGAAGGGCTTGCCACGTATCAAGACCTTCTTATGGCAACTTGCTCATGATGCGGTGCTAACTCATGATGCGGTGCTAACTAATGCTACTAGAGTTCACCGCCACATGTCGACCGACAATGCCTGCCCCTCGGTGCCTCCAACATCCAGAAACAATTCTACATGCCCTAAGAGATTGTTATTTTGCCCAATCTATTTGAAAATTTCTTCTTTTACCTAATGCTTGGCCATGTTTCTTTGCAGATGATTTAACATCAAGTTGGCTCTCCACCGCCCTCGCACAGTCCTTGGATTGCACTCCCCGCTGCCCATGGAGTTTACTTTTTGGCGTGGGGGTATGGCTCATTTGGAAGACGCGAAACGACTTCCTTTTCAACCACCCAGATCAACCGGCAGACCCACAACGTCTCGCTGAGCGGATCATTGCTTTTACATTCCAGCTATGTCGAGAACAAGCCCATTATGCAGGCGCTCAGTTGACAACATCAACACGGGAGGTCTTCATCAACTGGAAACCCCCTGACACTGGGTGGTTGAAGATCAACACGGATGGTGCTCTTTGCCGTAGCTCTGGTAGGGCGGGCGCAGGTGGTGTAATTAGATCCGCGGATGGCAAGTGGATCCTAGGATTCACTCATCGGCTACAACCTTGTACACCTTTCTTCGCTGAGCTTTGGGCAGTGTATGATGGCCTTTGCCTAGCTTGGAGTTCACAGTTCCTTCAAGTAGTGGTGAAAACTGATAGTTCGGACTTAATATCTCTCCTCACCTCCTCATCACCTACTCGTTTTGATCGCCTTCCATTGATGGAGTGTATCCATACATTGCTTGCGCGGCCTTGGACACTTTCTATCCATCATGATTACCGTGAGGCAAACATGGTGGCGGATACTCTAGCTAAAGCAAGTCTTTCTCACGACTTTTCTTTAGTTTCTTTACATTCCCCTCCACACTGAATCATTTGCTGCTTGATGCCTCGGGGGCACAGGTCCTACATGAGTTCATGATGTAATGACTTTCTTTTTCCACTTAATATACCAAAAAAAAAACCAGGAAAAAAGTCATTCAAAGTTAGTTTAGCTAGCAAAGATTTAATTACTTGAATATGGTCTATTAAATTTAGGTTCAAACTTATTTAATTTTTTTCTTTTTAGAAAATAAGGTTCCAACTTGAGTTTTATCTTTTTGGGAGGAAAGCATGAGTTTTATCCGGATGAGATCACATTAAACAACAAATACGTATATTACTTTTACATCGAAATCCTAAAGATTATGACCATTGAGATAGAATCCATGACGCTTTGCTTGGGTTTCCACCAGACAAGCCGTGCTAATGTTTGTGTAATATGTATTAACTTGCTCCAAATCTTAAAAATCACAATTAATTGATAGAGTTTTTACTTAAAGAAGTTACCAATTTAAGCATCAAAATCTCACACTCCACAAAATCAAAGCTTAAAATGTCTTCAATTGCTTGATATATATATCACATATACTCGAGTGTAAGTGCAACACATGAGTAACCTAATGGCGAAGCTAGATATATTTTTTAGGGGGAGTGTAGAATTTCTTTTTTGTAATAGTTAGTACTACAGTAGCATTTGTGTTCTTTTACAATCTAATTAGGTTTCTGGAACCACTAACCTTTCCCGCTTGGAACCCAGAAACATGACAAAATTCAACGCACTCGCAATATTTTCTTGGTTAATGCTGTGGACGTTGGATAGGTAACTAAAATAGGATAAGATCAATATATAGGTGTGCAGCGGTGTTTAATTCCGTACTGGGAACTTTTTAATTACATGTACCGTGTTGACCTAAAAGTACTACTCTACCGAACACCAAATTTCTATAGTTCATAAATCACTGGCACCAAAATTTGGATTGTTTCTTTACTAGTTGTTTGAACAGAACTACCACTTTAGAATTAGTTAGATTATATAAAAGTGGAATTGGAATTGGAAGGATGTCATCCACTGGCTGCAACTAGGGGTGCGAATGCGACATGGGTTCTTTCCTTCCTTTTCATCTACATGAGGAAGGCGACACTCAAATTTTTATTGCCTAAATATCTATTTACACGTCATGGTAGATATGGCTTAGACTTTAGAGCAATACCTTTTGTTCACAATTCAAACTTTTTTTTAATAATAATAATAATAGCTAATACATGTCCAAAATATCACATATTACATATCGTGTGTGATTTTCTTTCTCGTGGAGGAAAATTTTTGAAATGATTGCTAATTTTACTTCATTTTGATTATAAAAAAACATAACTATTTTTTTTTTTAAAAAGTTCAATTTAAAATTTACAACAAAGGAATGGTCAACCATACATGGTACATTGATCACTAGAAGAAAAAAAATAGATAAGGCATCTCTAATTTGGATTGGAACAACTAACAAGGGGGAAAAGGACGATGATAATTCAATATATATGGATCTCTCATTTTGACTTGCAATGATACATTTAAGTAAAATAACTAAAATTGAATTGTTTAAACTTAATGAGTGATAAAAATTGATACTTAGGAGTTAGGAGTCGGTGATACACGACTTTGAGGCACAATTGGACAAGGAACACAAGTCAAAAGGGAAGAAAAATAAGGGAGAATTAGGCCCATTTCACACACAGGTAGTGTATAAAGTAGTTATGCAGTATATTTATGAGACTACGTGCTCTCCTCACTTTCCACTGCAAAGGGAGGGAGGAGGGAGGGGGCTGGGTTGCTTTCTTTGATTCCCGCGTCGTTCTACTTTCGGGGTCCCACTTTTACTTTGCTTTGTTCCACGGGAGGGCCCTACTCTATTTAAATTGCCATGACTTGGTTTGGTTTGGTTATACTTATATCATATGCCTATGCCTGCCTCATCCAATTCCCTTGGTACGTACCAACTTACTTTTATAATTCTTTATATTCAATGCGATTTTTCTTGAACCCTCTTTCTTTGTGACATTTCTCTCCCTCTGCAGCCAACCTACCCAACCCAAGTGGTGCAAACAAAAATATTGAAACAGATATGACGGAAAGAAGAGCCATCTATTATGTGTCTTTTTTTTGAAGCAACCAGATAATTTGTCGTGGTGGGTCAATTCTTAATTAGATATAGTACCCCAAAATCTTGAAGATTCGTACATGAGCATTGAGTATAAACTAAAAAATCCTGTAAATTTTGTAAGCCGTGTTGGTGAGGCTGGGATTCTGCAAGAATTTTTAACCGTATTACTATTTTCTTGGGCATTTGAGTTTTTCCAGGGAGAAAAATCAGTTTATGGTAAAAAAAAGTCACTAAACGTTCAAAACGTTTTTTTGCTCTTTGCTTAGTCCACCATCAAGTGGGGCAAAGTAAGGGTTAAGTAAGCACCATATTCCAACAAACTTATACTACTTATTCAATAACATTAATTATATAGTAAACTTTACTTACTTTAGTGTGTTTTTATTGTTGAGGTGTAAACTTAAAGTTATGAGTCCAAAATGTGTTTCCTTCATCTTCTAAACATTTTCTACCTTTTATTTTCACTACATTCTTAGTCCTATAATTCTAAAATTTAGGTAATGTTTTCTATTATACTCTTACTAGCTAAAAAGTCTCAGTTTTTATATTTATTTTCGATTTCATATAAGTATCATTCATAATCATACATTACCCAATAAGTAGACTCTACTGATGCAAGGTCGGTAAGACAAAAGAATTGCTGATACGAAAGAAAAAAAAAAAGGGGATTATTGGAATGATTATTACTAGGTGCAAGCTGTACGGGGGGGGGGTGGGGATTTCATATTGAATTTTTGGTGAAACAAAATTCAATGGTAGACAAAAACTGAAATATCTGCCCAAGGATGCGGCTACATTGTCATTTTTAAATAAAACTTAAAGAAGCATTGCATTCGTGGTACAAAAGGGTGGAATGATGAATGAGCATGAGAGCTTCACATGGCAATTAATATGAGAGAGGGCAAGCAAGGATCCACACAACTCTCCCAGTCCCAGGTCACTACAACTCTAAATAGTAAAAAAAAAACATCATAATCTTCTACACATACCCAATATAAGAAAAAAAAAAAAGAAGAAGAAGATCCTACTTAGGGTGAGTGAAATACTAATAAACTTGAAGAAGACTCTAGATGTAGGTCTAACCTAACTGAAAAGAGAAGTAACGCAAAGCTATTCAATTTGGGACCTAATGATATCAAATCAAGCGGAAAATAGTACTGTTGATGACAGGCAAGTTAGTGAGTGAAGTAGTAACGAATTTAAGTGGTTGGCAAAAAGATTCCATTAATACGACGTTATGGAATTTTAATCCCGATGAGTCATCATTTTGTACCGCTTTGATCTGCCATCCCTTCCCATGATTTGCGGAGCCTAATTAATTGCCACCATTTTTGAACAAGTATAAAAGTTACCAACGAAAACGACTTTCACTATTTTATTTACCCCTCAAGTAAATATAGTAGGAGCATGGAGTAGTATATGCTGTGGCGAGAAGAGACAACAAAATAAAAATTGCATTTACTACCAAAATAGAAAACAATGTGGGGTTTTGTCCAAGTCGATGCTATTTTTTTTTTATGAAGTCGATGCTATTTGGTTGGGTTCAAGCGAAGTCTCGGATTCAAGTTCTTGTTTATGTAGAAAGTTTTTACTAAGAGATTCATCCATCACAATCAAATAAAATACACTAGCCAAATCAAAAATTCAAGTCCTTCCATAAGTGAAAACTCTTATCAAGAGATTCATCCACTAATACACTACTACATCAAATCTGAATTAGTCCTTGGCAATTACCGATCTATGGAAACCCAAAAAAAGCTTCCATAACCGATGGAAAAAAAAAAAGAAAAACAGAAAACACTAAACTCACGGTCTCATCTTCCCCGAAGTATGTTCCTCATTCCCGGGGGAAGGACCAAATCCATTAAATTTTTTGGAGGGAAAAAAAAATTCTTGAGATTTAACCCTTAGTGCCGTAACCATATCTCAAAAAATGCTTCCAATTGGACCAAACCCGTGGATCATGGATTAGACAATGGAGTATATAGTATTATTATAATATGACCGGCATTGCTTAATTTTCAAATCCGGCATTGACTTAGCTGGGCTGGGGCTGACTCCTCAATCTCCAAGGAATTTTCTTGCTCTTTTTTTTTTTTTTTTTTGCTTTTTTGGGAGAAAATGTCAATCTAGTAGCCCATTTAGACAAATTAGGCCATCCTCAATTCCCCAGTTCAGTCGGCAGTGGATACAAATTCTGAAATCACAAAGGTAACAATAGTTTTCCCGTTTTGCCCCTCCACGGACCCTTTATGCATAAATAAATAAATAAAACCACAAATCCCACACCACAATAGCACTCTTCTGCTTTCTTTCTTTCTACTTCGGGTCCGTACAAATCCACTCCCCCCCTGTGGAAAAAACCCAGTGGGAAGAAAAAGAAATACTCAAAATAATTGAAGCAAAGCCGGCCTCAACCTCTCTGTGCGTATAAAAATTCCAAAAGCGCAAAAGGACGATCTGATTAAACGCGTGAAATGTGTTACTGCTAGTGGTAGTAGTATTACTGGTCTGGTAGCAGCAGAAGAAAGAAGCACTACTAGGGAGGAGAAAGGAGTAGTAGCGCTTTTATGAGATCATCTCTTATCTCTTTATAACCAACCTGACATTTGCAGATTTATTACGCAGATTGTCTGTGTCTTCTCTTCCCTGTTCTCTGTATATATCCATCTCTCTCCCCCTCTCATTAGGCAATTCTGATTTGAAATCTGAGGAGCGGATCTTTTTCTTTTTCTTCCGGTTTGCCGTTCTGGGTATTTGCAAAGACACCACCTTTTTGTCCCCTTCAATCAATGGATCTGGCGGGATTCGAGCAGCTACTCATCTGGTTCCAGTTACTGTAAGTGAAAGAATCCATCTTGGGTGGTTCCTCTGTTTGCTTGTCCAGGAAAAAAGTGAGTTTTCAATATTGAAAAAAGAGAAGAAGAAAGAAGAAACTTTGGTGGCCAGGCCATCTTCTTTATTGGGTAAGTAAAACTGAAATCTTTAGAAATGTAATCTTCTTACCTTTTCTTTTTTATTGGCACTTACTCAGTTCCTCACCTGCAAAATTTCCAGTTTTTCCTGACTCGAAAAAGTTGGAAATTAAAATCTGCTCATAAACCCAAAAAGCTTTACTTGGAAAAGACAGCCAATTTTCCTATCAAGGGCCTTGCATTACCTGCCAAACATAACAGTCGAAAACCCTTTTCTTATTATCAATATATACAACAACAATCCCAGCCAGTTTACTTACAGCTTCTTGTCTTAGTTCACACATATGTACTAACAACTCTTCTTCAAGATCTTCTTCACTGATTCTCATTTTCTTTGCCTTTTTACTACTTGACAGGGTAACGCAGAGGCAATTATCAATATTGTCCCCGATGTCACTAACAGTGAAACCAGCCCATCACCGCCACTCCGGCGGCGCCAGAAGCGGAAAACCCACATCGTCAACCAAGCGAGACTGGACGCAGATCTACGCCATCTACGGGATGGAGCAATGGCAGACCTTACTCTTCCTCTTATTCCACGCCTTCCTCTTCTCCGCCCTCTCCGTCCTCTTCCTCCTCTACTTCCACCCCATCTGCCACTTCATCGACGCCTACTTCCTCTTCCACGGCGGAGGCGGCGCCCGCTTCGCCGCGGGGTTCACCGGCTGCGTCATGGCCCTGTCCGCCCTCTGCCTCTTCTTCGCCGCCGGGAACTTCCTGTACAGCTCCGTGGGGCTGCGGCACGAGATGGCGCAGAGGATGGTGAACTATGTGAACGACTGGTCGTCGGTCAAGGTGGCCCTGGATATCGGGTGCGGGCGTGGGATTTTATTGAATGCGGTGGCTACCCAGCTCAAGAAGACCGGTAGCTCGGGTCGGGTTGTCGGGCTGGACCGGTCCAAACGGACGACCCTCTCTACTCTCCGGACGGCCAATATGGAAGGTGGGTCCCTCGCTTGTACTACTATTTGGTACGGTTTACTATTGCTGATTAAAAAAAATGGTGTGTGGCTTTGTTTTTTTTGACCTTTTTGGGTAGAAGCGTTTGGAAAGTAGTTATTGTGCTAATTTACTATTTTCTGATACTTAAGTTCACCCAATTTTATTTGTAATTGAGGGGATAAATGGTTTGGATGAAAAACCTTAAATGAATTTTGTAGTTTATTCCTTACAAGTTACGTGGATATAGGTAGGAGGAGCAACAACTTCCTTTTTGCTTAGTTAAACAAAAAAAATTGTCCTCTAGTTTTAATCAACAACATTTCGTTACTGTCAAAAAATTTGAGGCAACCCCATGACCCTGCAAAATCATTCAGATTTATATAATTGCTACCTGTCAATGGATTGGTTTAATTTCCATTATAGCTTGTAACTATTGACTTTAGAGCAGTAGAAAATTGGAAGTAATTTTGACTTTAGAGAAGTAGGAAGTCGTTTAATCAATTTCATTTCTGAGTAAATTTTGATGATATCAACTTGATTTATATCCTTTTAGAAAAGGCTGCTTGTTATGTGTAGTGTACGTTACTGATGGAATTCTATTGCTTCAAATCTGTGAACAGGTGTGGGAGAGTATGTTACATGCAGGGAGGGTGATGTAAGGAGCTTGCCATTTGGGGATAACTATTTTGATGTGGTGGTATCAGCTGTGTTTGTTCACACGGTGGGGAAAGAGTATGGTCACAAGACAGTGGAGGCAGCAGCAGAGAGGATGAGGGTGCTGGGTGAGATGGTTAGGGTCTTGAAACCCGGCGGGATCGGGGTGGTCTGGGATCTGGTTCATGTGCCGGAATATGTCCGGCGCCTGCAGGAGCTGAAGATGGAGGATATTATGGTTTCGGAGCGGGTCACGGCCTTCATGGTCAGCAGCCACATTGTATCATTCCGGAAGCCTAGTCAGCATATAGTTGGTCTCAGTGAGGTCAGACTGGACTGGAGATGCTGAATGTGGTAATATATATATACATATATATATATATTATGTATGTATTGTAGAAACATAATGAGACCAGAAGAAGGATATCATAATACATATATATGTCAAGAAGAAATATAGGAAGAGTTTAGAGAGAAATACGTCAGTCTATGAGTGAGAGGTTTACTTTTTCAAATATCTGGAGAGACGAAGCCGATCCAGATGCCTTCTTGAAATACATACTTTTGATGTAGTGTAAACAATGCAAGTTATCAATGAAGTAATTGATGGCTAATAGTCCATTTGGAATTGCTTCAGTTTATCCTGTCTTTCTTTTCTATTTTTTCCTGGTAAGGAGATTCCTATTCTAGTTGTTTAAAAAAATGGGTTGCAGTGGCTTTTCAAGAGATAAAATTGAGCTTTGGTATAAATTTTCTTAGGTTAAATTTGACAGGCTTGTTTGTTCCCGATTATGATTGTCGGCAGAGTCACTCTTTTAGATTCTTTGTTGTGAACCTACTTTAATATTCATTATTAGTTTATCCCTCTTCCCCGAAATGATCAAGAGCTTCATGTTCTGTGGCCAGCATATTTGATTGGACTTCTTCTTCTTCCTTCCGAAATTAACATTACTAGATTGTTGATTGGACAACTTATCATAAATTTGTCCAGAAGAAAGAAAATAATGCTAGTCTGCCTCTTTGTAATATTTTGGGAAAGAAAAATAAAGGGTTTTCAATTTTGCTTTGATGGTTATGATTGGTGTAGTTCGTATTCATTTGCAGTTCATGTGAAGTTGCCTGCATGAAAAGGTAATGGGTAACAAAAGGATAGTGATATTTTTGGTGGGATGCGACTTTAGCGGACACAATAGAGTGAGTGTAGGAGTGTGATATGGGGTTGGTTGACAAGTTGCAATCCTTGGATCATTTAATAGTGAAAACACGAAATGCTCTGTGGCTAACTGGGAATGGGTTTGGTTAGATATTTAAATTCAATCCCTCGGAGTTATAAATACTTTGATAGTTACGGAAATCAAACAGAACGGCAAAGATTTACATGAAAGGGCATTGCACTGGGGATGACAAGAAGTCTTCTTGTAGCTTCTTCTTCAGATGCACCTATCATGCATGGTCAAAATCATGTATTATTCTAGGATTTTATAAAAGGATTCATGGCCATGTGTTTGTATATACTTAAAATTTGTTGGCCGGGTAAAATAATGATGAAGTGACGAATTACCCTTCTTACTTACTACTATGGGTTAATAATTTTTTAACCCCAGAATTATAATGCAATTTTGACTCATTACGTAAATTATTTCGACCTGAATTCTATGATTCGTTCAATTAAACTAATCCGTTTAGAAAAATTAAGTTTCCGTTAATAAATAATAAGTGGCTAATTGCACATTGAAAAAGAAATAAAAAATATCAATATTGATGGAAGATGCCCACTGTGTGACGATGCAACCGGAACAGTGATTCCATCTATTTAGAGATTGTGAGTGGGTTAAGGCAGTCTGGGAGCACGCAGGAGTCCATGATCTGAG
The DNA here is from genome assembly GCA_028386065.3 of Turnera subulata. Classification (NCBI taxonomy): domain Eukaryota; kingdom Viridiplantae; phylum Streptophyta; class Magnoliopsida; order Malpighiales; family Passifloraceae; genus Turnera; species Turnera subulata. Next base: position 65,928 of record JAKUCV010001738.1, on the reverse strand, counting down.
GACCTGAAAAGTGAAAATGTGAACATTTTCCAGTGGTTAAGACTTTTGCATCAAGCCCTGGAAAGTAACCGCTTTGGGATCATGTGCACACTTATGTGGTCCGTGTGGAAAGCACGAAATGATAGAATTTTCAATAACGCCACCTGCCACCCTCAAGCAGTAGCTACTACCAGAGCACTATGTCTATTCCAGGACTACCAACTAGCCAGCCCAGGTGAAGCAGGAGGCCACGGCACAAGACCAGGAGGTATCAAGAGGCAAGAAGTGGCAAGCATCTGGGTGAAGATCAACACGGACGCAGCTTGCCGCCCTGACTCAACTAAACTTGGTGTAGTGGCTCGTAACGAAGCAGGGGCGGTTCTTTTTAGTGCTACACGGAGGCTTTATGGAGGTCTCGAGCCAGGGGAAGCAGAGGCACTTGCAGGCTGCGTGGGCGTCAAACTAGCATGGGAAAAACGGCTTACACACATTGTTTGGGAGACGGACTGTCTGGGGCTTGTTCAGTGGCTGCAGAAGAAGGAATTGCCCACCAATTGCACAGGAATGCTGCTGCAGGATATTCTATTTGTGTCTTCCAATTTTGTTAACTTCAATTCCCATATGTTATGTCAACGGGGTTGCTAATAAAGCAGCGCACATGTTAGCGCAGATGAGAGAGGTGATGCCTATGGGGACTATGCGACATGGGATTTTTCAGTCCCACATAGCATTAACCCAATTGTAAGCTCTGAAGCAGTTTCTTATTAAATGAAAGAGCTACATGTTTCTCCAAAAAAAAAAAAAAAACACGCGGGACGAATTAGAAATTACATCAAAACGAACAACCTTTCCTAACCCAGAAATCAGTATTATTGTGCTTCTACTATACAAGCAGTGGGCTATTTTAATACCGATAAATTATTCCACGCAACGCTTCAATAGCAACCTAAGGTTTTTTTTTTTTGGGAAGAAAAATTATGTACTTATACAGAATTGTATTTTCATTTACTTTAAAATCTTTTTGAAATCTAAAATTAAATCCTTTACTTAATCTCTTTTAAAAATTTAAACCAATTTGAGTTAATCAGTAGATGACATATGTTAATCAGATTAGTAGCCCCCTTAGCTGGCTACAAATGAATAAAATTACTAATGAACTTGTAGTTCATTGACATGTAAAAAAAATACAAGAGGGATGAGGTCTCAATTCGAATCCCATTTCATAGACTATTATCAGAAAAGGAAAAAAAAAGGTAAACAGTATCTGTACAGCCCATGAGTCAATCGACATGACAACCTTTGGTTCATCTCACGAAGGAAGCTACTTTTTTTTTTTTGTCAGCAACGAAGGAAGCTACTTAAAGGTACTTCATCATGAGATGAATAGCACCTTTAGTTTCTTTTCCGTTTCATGCCCGCGTAACCCAAAAATAAATATATAAAAAAAGAAGATAACCCCTTGATTAGATTCTCCCATATGATGACACTATCAAAGGAGCGATGTTTGCTGCCAGTTTCAGTTCTTTTTCACTTGAAAGAGTACAAAGTCCAGCTATACAGAAAACCCTTTACATAGAAAAAAAAAAAAAGTTACAAAATACAAACAGCAGAAAACTACCTAACCCGACTAAATTAAATCCGTTAAACTGTTTCTCTCACTGTAGGTAGCTTGTCAAAATTATACAAATTTCAACTTATAGCAAAATCGCATAGTAAGGTATGTCAGTCACTTTGTAATTTGTTAACTTATCCTGTCAACTCAAGTGGAACCATGGAAGCACAAGTGCAACAGACCAAGACCAATCAAGCTGGAATGCAGAAAGAGGAGCTCAGAGGTGGAGGCATGACACAGACAAGATGGGGGCTAGGAGGATTGCAACTTATATTTGACTCATCAATATTTGGCAGCGCAAGTTGAGGAGGACGAACATAACCAGCCACCAGCGGCACACATAATATCGAGATAACGATTCTCGAACCTGCCATAACCAGGTAGAGACATGCCCCAGAAATAGAAAGTCACCAAATGAAAATATATTCTTCAATCTATAATAATTAAAAGATTTTTATTAACCAAAAAAATGCACAAACAAATCTAATAATCACAAACCTTTCTCAGTGGAGAGGGAAACATGCCCCCGTTTCCTCCCTGCAATCATCCAGTTCTCAGACTTTGCATTCACTTCATATAACAACTCGGCCTATCACACAGACAACAGATGATAAATTATTACTTTATTTTTCTGAAATTTTAAAATTCACAACATCTAAATGATAACAAAATATGATGAGGATTGGGTAATAAAGTTCTGCCAAATGCCAAATGTTTGCCGTGGAATCAGTGGAATCAAATCTGACGTCAATCAGCAGACAACAAATAAGGTCAATGGAGGGGAAGGTTTGGTTCTCAGAGAGAAACAATCTGATCAGGTTTGCAGAAACCAATGTAAGAATGAAGAGAAAGAAAGCTGAAAACGAAACACATGCAAGAAAACAAACTTATCTACGGAATGAAAATATTCTCTACTGCTAGGGATGGTTAAAGAGATGAATCTAAGATGATTTTACCAAATCACAAAGACTTACATCAACTTCAGAAAGTCCACTGTCCTCAAAACCCTTCAACCTTTCAACCCTCCATTTCATCACAATGAGTTGCCCAACTCTAAGTCCAGTTGAAGGTAGTGGAAGGAAACCAACAGCAAGGCTTGGGTCCAGTACAGGCCTCTGCAGTACGAGTGCACTTTTGAAGACCAAGTCCTGTCTGGGTATCTCTGACGCATTGGATCCCCCATCCAATGGAGGATGAGCTCCAATTGTTCTCTCACCAGAAATTCCATATTTAATGTTTAATATGCTCTCAGGTTGAAGAGCCACATCATCTGCCATTGAAAAGAACTTGTTATGAATATGTTAGCCAAGGATCGAGTCACACGGCGATAGTTGGAATGTTGTAGGAGAAGTAGACTCGTTAAAGGGAGCCTTAGACCTTAGTTCTCGTTAGAGAGAGAACTTATATCTCAATAGCAATTGCTAGGAATTCTGACTTGTCCCTTTTTATTTCATAGCATGTCCTTTAAATAGGACTTAGGCAAAACTAAACAAGGAAACATCTTAAAGAGCATCCTATGCTAAATAGGAAATTAAAGATAAGAAAATCACAGATATTAAAGATCCTAAAATCAGGAAGAATTTAAAGAGAATCCTATTCTAAATAGGAAACTAAGGATTAGGGAATAATAGGAATTAAAGGCCCTAAACTTCAGCTCCTGTTTGTCTACTTTTGAATTTGAAAAGATACTGATATCTTCTCAAGATATCAATTCATAACATTACTTTCCTCCCGCAGAGCGAGCTTGTCCTCAAGCTCGGGATTATGGTAGTGATGTGACTTGTTGGCCAGTGTCTACACCCACTTCGTCCATAGAATCACTTAACTCTAGAAAAAACAGCCTCTTGCACTGGTGATTAGCAGAATAATGGTCATCACAGTTATAACATAGCCCCTTTGCACGCCGCTCAGCCATCTCAGCACGACTTAGCTGCTTGATATAAGTGGGATGCTGGCTAGAACGCTTATCTGACCCCATGGTGATGCTGTTGGCCCTAGAATTCTGGTGTGACTGGTACGGCTCTTTGCAATTAGCACTTCCCTTGGCAATGTTATGTCGGCGTTCAAAGGCCCGAGCCCAACTCATGGCTGTTGCTAGATTCGGTGGCCTTTGCAACTCCACGTCCACCTTGATCAACTCTTCAAGTCCTGCAACATACAATCCCACATGTAGGTGAGATGGAATTGCGTTGCCTGTGAGAGCCAGTTTTTCTTGGAACTCGCATTCATATGCATCCACCGAACCCGTTTGACGCAGGCTTGATAAATCTCCAACAGGATTATTTCCCATCTTTGGCCCAAAGCGCAACAAGCACTCTTTCTGAAATTTTGTCCATGGCAACAAGCCCTTCTCATATTTCAGTTGGCCATACCATTTCTGGGCTACTCCAAATAGGTGGAAGGCTGCTAATCCCACCTTATCTTCCTCGCCGGTGTGCTGATTCTCAAAGAATTGGTCACATCTCAAGAGCCACTCCATAGGATCTTCCTTGCCATTGAAAGTAGGGAAGTCCAGTTTTGTGAACCTAGGGACGGTATTAGAGTGGTTGGCTGATGTTTTGCTACTGCCTACTGGCGGAATGGGCGCAGCGGATGGATTCTGGTTGTCACTTACAGATGCATTGGGAATCTGTGATTGTGAATTCCCAGGTAACAACAATTCTTTGATCTGCAAGGAAATGTTGCGAACCTGCTCTAAGGTTTCTGCCTGCGTTGCCTCAATTGATTGGAGTCGAGATTCCATGTTATCGCCCATGCTAGGCTCCGCTACCAAGTTGTTATGAATATGTTAGCCAAGGATCGAGTCACACGGCGATAGTTGGATCGTTAAAGGGAGCCTTAGACCTTAGTTCTCGTTAGAGAGAGAACTTATATCTCAATAGCAATTGCTAGGAATTCTGACTTGTCCCTTTTTATTTCATAGCATGTCCTTTAAATAGGACTTGGGCAAAACTAAACAAGGAAACATCTTAAAGAGCATCCTATGCTAAATAGGAAATTAAAGATAAGAAAATCACAGATATTAAAGATCTAAAATCAGGAAGAATTTAAATAGAATCCTATTCTAAATAGGAAACTAAGGATTAGGGAATAATAGGAATTAAAGGCCCTAAACTTCAGCTCCTGTTTGTCTACTTTTGAATTTGAAAAGATATTGATATCTTCTCAAGATATCAATTCATAACAGAACTGCATGACATGACTTGATGAAATTCACAAAATGAGAGCAGTTGGGAGTATGTTTGTGTGAAACAGAGCAGAAATGTAATGAATGGAAAACAAATACCTAAGAGAAAAAAATATTATAAAGTGTTTTCTATTTCAACGAGATAATCTATTTATCATTCTTGCGTAACACAATTTTCAAAATTAGTCCATTAATTTCCCTTGCATTTTGGAGGATTAAGATATCCTCTTTAAAGACACACTGGACCAGATAAATGAATACAAAACACTATGTATCAACTATAGAAACACCTCCTAAGGCACCAGTTGCTGGATCCACATGACCTGTTCTTGAAAATTTCTGGGTCCACAGAACCAAAAGAAACTACAAATAACCAAATATAACTCATTCCCACAACATTTTGCTTCTTTCTCAAAGAACTGAACTTCCGACATCTACTCTACTACCTAAGAACAATCATGTTCTCTTTCACACTTGAAAAGATTGCTCCACATTCTGTAAGCTACAGCAGAATGAGAAAACATACAGCCATTTGTATCCCTACAAAAGCATCCAAAGAAACCATCTTCCACCACCCAACTCACCTCCTTAGGTTTAAGCTGTAACAAACCCTTTTTATTCACATTTTCCAAGATGACAGCCCACATGAAAGTTTTGAGCAAGGAAGGAACTTATGCATGTCCAATTGAAATGAAATAAGGCAAATAGAACCTTATTAAACTGGACTTGAGTGGTATGATTCATTTCACATCCAGAAAAAGAAACGTTGAATAGCAACCAAAAAAAAAAAAAAGAAAGAAAAAGAAACGTTGAATAGTAATTTATTGGATGCTAAGTTCCCTACCAGAAAACAAGCCCGCCTACTTAGATATGGTCTTTATTCAATTTGTAAAGTGATAATTATTTTCCAGTTGAAATGGTTCACATGCTTAGCTTAAGGAACGTCAGCTACTGCCAGACAACACATTCCGTACCTGCTTCAGTTATCTTCCCTAAGGAAATACTGAATAAGATACCAGCTCTAGATGTAGGAGAAATCGCAAGAGGAAAGAAGCCCGAAGTTGGTCTTCCATCAGCTTGTTCAGTGTGAACAAATCCAGCTTGAAGTTCAAGCCAAGCATCATATATTGTCAATGTGGCCTTCACTTGGGAGTGCAGAATGACCTGAAAGCAACGAAAAAACATTTTGGCTATTGAATTTGAAAGCAAGGTTCTGCCACACTGTTACAAATGAAATATTCATAGACTTCCAATTGATTATGTACCACATGTTCATACAAATTCAAGTTTGGTAGAAGATGAAAATAAGAATCCGCAGGATACCTGTAAGAGCATAGTGCCATCATTGCATTTATTCGCAACACGTGTGCTTACATGGAAAGGATCAGTGAAATGCACAGCTATCGTCCTGCAGTCAGGTGATTTAAGAAACGAGGAAGAGGAAAACAAGGAAAACAAGAAGATATAGAAAATTACAATCTAAGTATCATCTCCAAAGGAAACACAAAACAACAATACCTTTCAAATATCTGGTTATGGGATACTCCAAATTCTAGCTTCAAAGCAATTGTCCTAAGACCATCTACAATGCTCGGCTTCGAAGGGTTGACTGCCCATGAAACACATTATTGGCAGGAGCAATAAAATTTACAAAAGTGTTAACCCAACTCCCCTAAGTGATCATAGCGACAACATATCAATAGCAACAAAATCTGATATTCCTGAATTTTTTCAAGAGTGATTAACATATCCCATCACAGCAAACATAGAAACCACAAAACTTTAAATACTATCAGAGTTACCTGGAGTTGATCCTTTTGGAATTCCGTCACTAACTGCACAAACTGGGATCCAAATAACTGATATCACATCACTCGCCCAAACTGGAAACTCTATCTTACCATCACGAAGAGTCAACTGCTCAAATTCCCTTTCAGAGTCCAGTGAACTCTCTTTTTGAGTTGCATCAGGGTTTGTGATGTCAGGAGCAATCTGTGATACATTACGGCAGGTTTCCATCTCAATGACATGCGATTCTTCAATTTTCAGACCTGGACCAGTATCAATGTGCAAGACAGCACCTCGCAAGGAGTAATCAATAGGCCGCACCACAACTCCAACCCATTGACTTTCATTTATTAGCAGAGCAGAAGAAATAGCAGCAGCAAGATCGACTAGAGGTCTTGGTTTAAACACCTAAGAAGAACAGAATAATTAGATAAGTAATACAATACAAACATTAGAAACAAAAGAACTCATTAGATGCATAAAATGCTACATAAATGATAAGTCAAATGAAAGACCAGGCAACTTTATTTCTTGAGAAATTCTGAAAAAGAAAAAGAACTTAATTTCTGGAGCTGATAACATAGAGAAAAATATGGCAGTTTGTTTAATGGACTGTATAAAAGCAGCAGTTCTAGTCCAACACTATAAATAGAACCATATGTCACAACCAAAAAATGGCAGCAGTTTGCCAAAAAATGTTACAGATACACTACCTTTAATATAGGTCTAGTTGGCTTTTCATAACTCATAAAATCATCAGTGTCTGCTGGACCACCCTTGGAAAAACTATGAGACCTAAATCTCAACTGACCAATTTGCCCAGTAAGAACCCCCAAGACATAGGAACCTGGTTTGTGTGGGGGTAAATCAAGAGTTATGGTATTCCTACCAGGTTTTAGAATGATGGCGGCAGAGCTCCTTAATGCCTGAAATATTAGGATGAAAATCTCAGTAAGAATCAAAATGTACTGCAGTATAAGCACGGCTTGGTATTAATTAAAAATAACTATGATTTTCTGCAATGTCGTACTTTAGCTCCTTCATCGGGATTAGACGTGGCAGTCAATGTGAGGCTAAGAGAATCGAGAGTTATATCATCTGGAAAACCACTCCAAACAGTTACAGACAAAGTACCGGGATCCCCATCACATAACTCCAATGGAGGACCAGGATTGCCAGAAAATGTAATTAGTGATGATACATCCAAGGGTACAGGGTCCTTCATCTCACTGTGTGCAAGACGAAAAACCTCTGCTTGAAATGCTTGGCGCTCCTTTGTCAAGAATAAACCTTTATCAAGAGAAAGTAGTCTCACACAAGAAGATAGATAACCAGCTTGATCATTAAGCATCTTCTGACACTCGGCCAAATTTGGCAAGACATCAGCCAGTAGCTCCTGCCATCCTTCACCAGCATATAGAGCACAAACTTTTTCATATGACTTAGCTGCTTGATCAAAGTTTCTATGCCTAAAGCAAACAGCCGCTATTTCACCATCAAGAACAACTCCATGTCTTCTCCACCAGGATCGATGGTAATTATCAGCAGCACCTTTGGTTAGTTCAAGATATTTTTGCTGCCACAACAAGAGTGTAAACTGAGCTGTGAGAGAGAGGAGCTTATTCAATTGCTGAAGCTCTAAATATCAGACAGATGAACCCAATCAAATCTTGGAAAAAGTCTTAAAGCCAATTTACCAAAATAGCAACAGAGAAATTACTCTTGGTGAATCTCTCAAGAATTTTTTTATTCTAAATCTCTCGAGAATTACAAAATGGTTTTGAACAAGATCCTAATTTAAGACAGCACTGCACAATTTTATAGGTGGCACTAAGTTTTTGCCTGAAAGCATGGGGAATTTAAGCCAGAAAATGTTTCAAGGAAATCTTACAAAGAAATAAAAGACCATACGAGAAAATTTGTTGGATGCAGAACGAACACAGCTCTCTGAGTCTATAAATGTATGACAACTGAGATACCTCAAACTCTTCCACAGAGGAGAATGATTTCAATAGATCAGCATCTGTTATTGAATTCTTCAGAGCATGCTCAGCAGCAACATATATTTCGGCCAGTCTCATAGGTCGATCAATTGAACCATCAAATCCAGGTGAAGAGTAGGTCCGTGACATCGAAATTGGATTTACATTTTGGGATGGGAACATCTTTGGTGAAGAATCCAGAGCCGCTCTGCAAAAAAATTAGATCCCCTAGATTTAATAAGAAAAGAAAGTGAAAGGATGATGCATCACAAAAGAAAGAGACAATATAACTTGGCGGAAAAAAACTCTATCTCATATATCCAACTTTGTCCACCTCAGTAGAAGAGCTAGAAGTTACAATTCAACATTACCCACAATCATTTCAACGCACAATAGATCGTTTTTCAAAGAGCAATGCCATACATTACCAAAGGAGGATAAGCTTGAAAATGTACACAAAAACGTGAAAAAAAAAGAGTTAAACAGTTAAGATTTCCCTCATAGTTAATAATAGGAAAGGAGTATGCATCACAGAACCAAGCTTCAATTTTCATTACCCATCACTCGAGTTTGGGCGACCATCAAACATTTCTAACATATTCCCAGCAGAGAGGGAAGCCCTTCGTCTATTAGCCTCTCGCAGGAGGACAGAAGGTTCAAGAGGCAAAGGTTTTCTCTGAATCCCAAAGTGCTTTGTGGTAGGACTAGCTTGTAGCATCACCTGCAAAAGTACAAAAATCGTAAGGCTTTATGTAGATCGACAGGAAGCAATTGCAGTAAGTACGGGGAAAAAGAAAACTAGATCACAAAAAAGATATAAGCACAAGGTAATACACAAATCCCGTTTGGCCTTCAGGTTTGCCATTAAAATCCCTTTCGGTTCAAATGCAAAGTATTTTTATTTTATACAATTAGTGAGTAATTTCTCAGCAGTTAGACTGAAATAATAGAAGAGTCAAATAATTAGTCAAAAATAACACAAAATGATCATAATAACAAAACAAGCAAATAAAATAATCGACAATTTTTCTTCAGATTGTTGCTTCTTTTTGACCCACAACCCAAAAGCATACCTTTTCCTTCACAAGCACCTCAGAGGTAGCATCAGGAGGAAATGAAGGCCAAACCTTAGGCTTGGGCCAAGATAGCATGCTTAGTGAAGCACTGGTCGAAGACAGAATTGGAAAAAAATATAACTGATTAGTAAGCCAACACAATTAGAACTTCTCTAACAATGAACATTATTTCCCTGTCACATGGCCAGGCAACAAAATAAACAAAAGCTGACGAGCGGATTTACGCATCAAGGTTGTTCACCTGTTGACAGGGCTTCTTTCTATATCTGCTCCATATCCAACTAAATAAGCAAGCCTCATGAACTGCCAAAATGGAAATATATTTCATTAAAAATTCACACGAAATGAAAATTACTTATTGCAACTGCCCTGCAAAGTAGTAATCAGTAGAGAGCGTCCAAAACAATCTCGTTCTCTTTTTCGCTCTCTTATATCATCATTGTTCATCAAATCATAGGTTTTAGTTCTCATCGGTCATGGTGATGGTTATCAGACAAAACAAGGGTCAGTTTGCTTAGAAGATAAAGGAGCCAAAGAAAGAGAAATTACCTTTACTCTGCATAATGAATAAAGATCACCCAGAAGACGATAAAACTCTTTTTCTATGTCAGATGCTGTGGCTCCATCATCATAAGCAGAAGCTGTTGCTTTGATTAAAGCCAAGCAGGCGGTTATTACCCAAATTTCCCGCATACAAAAAGGCAGCGCCGACTGAGAGCGACACCAAAATAGGAAAGGAACAGAAAAAACATTAGGAGAATAAACATCATCTGGAACTGTCTATTTATCTAGATTGTCTAGCTATCTAGCTGTATCTATATTTATATCAAACTCTACAAAATTACAAAAGTACCAACAGAAGTAAAAATTTTGACAAATGACACACCACAACAGCCTCTAAACTGACTTTTATCAAAGTCCACAAAGGATCATTAACCAACTTCAATCAACAAGAAGTACTATGATTATTAAATTTATAATTTAACTCAATTTCACTGAAAAAAAAAACCGTAATTGATGGCCGAAATTATAACATTTAGCTATAGAGAGATAACACTGAAATTTGTCATGCTTGGTTGAGTTGATAATTGAATGCAATTTCACAGAAATACAAAATTTCTAGCAAGATGATAAGTGCTAGCTAGAATATGTTATGCACATTAGACACCAACGACTAAACAAACTTGCTTGTGTTTCCCTTTGCATCAAATAACTATAACCAGATATATATACATTTGACCAAAATGTTACTTCTTGCAGGTCAGTCCACCACAAAATGCGTTTGACATGATCCAGAACTGAGAGGTTATTCATATCTATCATGGGTTGGGTTGAAGGCAGAACTGTTAGCTTTCTGACAAGAGCAGTGTTTTCAACCATGTGACAAGCATATTTGTACCATTTTTTGGAAAAAAAAAGTCATAATTTTGGATGTCTGGTTTACTTCAAATTTTAGTTGACAATACGAATTCAAAAGCAGTTAAGGATTGGTTAAAGAGCAGTATTTATATGTATTGGAACATTATTTTATGTATTAAGATTTTAGGTGACAACATGAATTCAAAGGCAACTAAGGATTGGTTAAAAGCAGTATTTATATGTAGTCAGACATTATTTTATTTTAAAAAGCTATTTTGAGACTATTTACAAATTCACAACCCACCTACAGCAACGCAACAACATTCGTCAAAAACTTCCCAAAACTAGCTACCGTTCTCTGAATACTATTTTGGAAAAGCAATAAGAAATTCCAAAGTTTCTATTATTCTTCATTTTCAGTTGGCAACCAGCAATCTGTTTATTTGTATACTAACCCTATCCTAAGATGTGAGTTATATCTATTTAGCAAAATAAAGAAAGCACAAGATCTTTTCCTATGATTCAATTTTTTTTTTTCCAAAATTATGGTTGCCACCTTTCTGGATAGATTACATCTATCAAATTTACAAAATTATTTTTAAGGCCTAAGTTTCTGAAAGCTGCAATCTAACCTATTTAGTCTTTCTCATATACTGTGTTGAGACACGTATACGAAATGAAAATGAGGACAGTGTCCCTAATTGTCAAGTCGATAACAAGCATGATAATACTCAACACAAATACTCCAAATTATCAAATACCTCATGGAGTGTGAGGGTCTTTGAAAAGCTGATAACAAAAGCAAAGCCTCTTGATGCAACCTCAAAGGGACGATTGAGTTTGAATAAAAGCTGCAAAAGAATGCTAACACTGAGTAAAGAAAAAAATATTAAAGTTAGACAGTGAGCCAAGTAATAAGGGCCGTTTACAGAGAAGACACAATGTGAACATGTAGCACAAGCACATCATTGTACATGATGCCAACAAGAAAACCACCATTCTGATTTAAAATATATTATAACCACACCAAACAAAAAGTTATGTTTTGGAGCACATCATAACCAACGGCAATATCACCCATACACTGCTTTTCCCCTCCACCTGCATCGCCTGGATCAAATTCCAACAACCAAGTATATAGGAGAGATCTTTCACAACATGTGAGTCCACTGCAAAAACTATCTGTGCAGCATGCATAAATAGAAGAGAGTGCACATACCAACAATGTTGAATTATAATGCTTGTTTTCGCCCTCTCATAAATAGAAGCAATAGGCATCTGAAGCAACATACAACCTCACCCTCCATGTTTATTCAAATTACGTTTGCCAGTGTTATGACACCTAAAATCCAGTTAAGTCATTCAAATAGACTTTTTCCAGAATAGCTACAGGACCCAAAAAGTTTCCATGAAACAATTTTTGAAAGAAAATATAGCAATATACACACATCGTGCCAAAACATAGAAAATACTCTTCTAATTGAAAAGAAACCATAAAATTGCCTCTTAGATACAACAGATGAAGGTTTTAGTTCTCCACACCTTTGATTGGCAAGCAAAAAGATACTGCCTGAATTCGAATTCTCTAAATGAGTCATCTTGAACAATCTGGCTTAGTGGTTTGCTGTCAGGATTGAGCAGTGCTGCCTGATCATCACCATGATCTACTCCTCCAAACTCTCTCTGCTTCCCAACCATATTAACTGCAATACTTGCAATAAATTATTGGTCCATTATATCTCCAGAATCATGTAGCATTGACCAGCAACACACAGTCCATTGGAATGAATGCAGAACAATAATGAATATTAATAAGACCCATAGCAAGTGCCTAAAATGTCAAGATAATTCCTTGATATAAAGAACACAAAGGAGGCATAGACACATGCACAACTAAGAAAATCAGAATGGCTAGCGACAATGCAATTTTTCATAGAAAGTAGAAAGGAAACTAAATTACAATGACTGTTCCTAACCAACACCTCCTTGGACATTTTTTGCATATGACAAGCCATTTTAAATGGTCTTCTCTTGCTCTAAGTGAAATGTGATATCCTCACCTTCTCCTAGCTAGCCTATGTCCTTAATTCCCCAGTTTTATTGCATACAGTTAAGTTATTTGTCATGAGGAAACAAAGTGTAAAAAGTTAACATGGATTATCAAGGGCATTACATGAAAATAGGAAATTGAAGAACCACATCAGAATAGGAGAAAAGAGATAGTATAGCTCACAGGACAACAATGAAAACACAAATACCAAACTAGGAAACAAGCGAGGTCAACTTCCGGACAAGAACATAACATTCCAAGTAAGAAGTCCAGAACATGACACCATAGGAAATATTCTGAAATGTTAGACAGTCAGACATTCTCGAATGTTTCATCAAAGTACTAACAGGTCACTTATAATCATAAGTAGATGAAACAGGAAAGAAAAGGGTTTTATGTATCTGGTGGCAGTGTCAGTGGACAGCTACCTAAAGAACCATTATTTAAAAGTGATAAGAACATCTTATATGGTTTAAGGATCTTAAAGAGTGTCTTAACAACATTATCTGAACAGATAGATGAAGAATGATATAGTATGGTCAGAGAATATAAGGTTAAAAGTGGGTTAGTGGTATTTTTGGTCATTGTACTAATTTTTAAAGGATTTTGGTCCTTGTACTACCCTATTTTCGTTAAACTTGGTTCTTTGAGACACATGTCATCATTTAGTTGGTCCAAGTCATCATGTGGGAACTAAATTTGACCAATTAAATGATGACACGTGTCTCAAAGTACCAAATAATGAAAATAGGGTAGTACAAGGACCAAAATCCATGAAAAGTTGGTATAACGACCACATTTAAAAAAAAAAAAAAAAGGCAAGTACAATGACCAAATCCCCATTAAACCCAACCGGTTCGAAACCAAGCAAGTATCGTTGTGAATATTTCAACATTAAATAAACATAGTACGATTGGTACCAAGTGGACCACTGTGTAAGATGCATAAGCTACCTGTTTCCAAGTAGCATAGTTCTAGTTCATCATATTCACGTAATGCATCTTCAAAAAGATGGGTCATTTCAAACATAAAAGCCAAGCTTTCCTGCAAAAGGAGCATGTATTAAGACATTGAAGAAATTCATTAAAAGTAAAAGCATAAGAAGCAACAGAATCTGAGACTTGAGTCTCTCTCCTATTTGCGTCAAGTGTTTGGAATGCTACATTCTAGGACACTCAGAGCAGGAAAGTCTTTATTAGCTAACTCTTGAATGCTTGCTCCTTGTAGTTATTGTAGCCTCTATAAGATAAGCTAGGTCTAAGGAATTAGAATTTTTTCTTTTTAAAAAAAATAAAAAAAAAATAAAAAGGAGCAACCTTTAGTATGAAAAAATTACAGAAGTTCCAAATTGGCATGAAGCGTTGTTCACTGAGCTTCCGTATCTCATCCTCGTAAAACTGCACACGCCTGTCTAATGTATTTCTTACGCACTCCATGATCTTTGATTCCCAATCTTCCCAAAAATTTGCTTCGGGACCATGAATATCAAATTTGCAACATCTGTGTACAGCAACCGAAAGTGCTTCAGAGCGATAAAAACAGGAAACTAAACTGAACACACCATGGTGGAGAAGTAATAAGACTTGAGCAAAAGGCATAAAAAAGGGTCCCCTATCGCTAGATAACCAGAAAAAAAAAAAAAAAGAATGATACAGTAGCAATCGGGAAATAAAACCAAGTGACTGACCTCTCTCTTTTCTTGTTATTGAATTCGACTTCGAGTTTGGCATAAACCTTTTTGGCGTTTTTGGTAGCATTGTCATTACTGGGATGAGCTCTGGACACAAACACAATAAACCACTCCCGCTCATCATTTTGCACAATCATTTTGAGGCGCGGTTTCAGTATGTTCTTGAACTCATCCAGATCCTAAAGCACAGACACACACACACACACCATAAAGCAACCAATCGCACCACACCACACGACTCTAGAAACGAAATCATCATGAAATTCCTCCATCCAACGGAAAAAAAAAAGAAAAAGTACCTCACAAGTGACGAGGATCACAGTGGCATAGGGCTCCCGGAACCAGAACAAGGACTGCTCCTGGGGGAAGCGGCTACGGAGGCGGGCATCGGTGGTGAGGATGAAGTCGGCGGGTAAATTGTCGACGAAGACGGGGTTACGCGTCTTGTTGTTCAAGGAAGCTCGCTGGAACGGCGACCGTTGCTCGAACGTGTCCTTGATCGTCGGCCACAGGTCGCTCACGTCTTCCACTGCGACCAAAAAAGGAATCCAATTAATTGAATTAAATTAAATTGAAATAAAAATAAATAAATAACAGTTACGTCGAGGAGATTGATTGACTAGTGGTAATAGAAATGGGAGAATGTGGAGGAGGGAATGTTAGTGAGGGGAGTAGTACAGGCAATGACGATGTTATTGGAAGCGCTTTTGATGGCTTGAAACTGAGCCAGGTAGTTCGCCATTTCCGTTTTCCTGCTTTCTGCGGATCTATTGGTTTGTGTTTTCGTAACAGTCAGTCCATGGATGGATGGATGGATGGATCGCTAGTGAGCGATGTGAGAGTGGTGCTAGGTAGCTTAGCTAGGTAGGAAGTTAGGTCCGCGCCTACTGCTACTAGAATAGAATACAACTGAGGTGAAGAAGAAGAAGAAGGTTTTCTTTTTTTTTTTTTTGAGTTTGGATTCGCAATCCGGGGATCTAGTCTAGTGTGACGCCATCTACTCTCACGCCCATCGCAGTCCTGATTTTGGCTGCCGTCAACCCATCACCGTTTTGATTTCCACTTCCATTGTTTTTTTTTTTTCTTTCCTTTCTTCTCTGTTTGAGACGGATGGGACTCGTAATGTTTATTTAATTATTTTTAAGTCGGAATTTTCTTTTTTTCTTTTTTTTTTGGAACAACCACTTTACTAAGAACGAATGAGAGTATTATCATTTCATCGTCCCTTTTTGTGTTCACGTCCTGCTCCTCTTATAGGCTCAGAATGGTGCTCCATGAATATGTTACTCACCATAATTATTTTTTATTAATTATATTTAATATAATATTAATTTGAAGAATTCAAATAATAATAAAATATTTTTCTCAATTAAGAATATTTGTATTTCTATTTTAAATAAAAATTTAAATTTATAATACTTTCCTTAGTTAAGATTATCTTTATTTCCATTTTAATTAAAAATTGATACGAGTTGGGATAATTAAAATCACAGGTCGACCTATTAACTGTTAATAGATCAATACGTTAAAATTGATAGGTCAAACCTATTAGCTAGCAAATGCATTTTTTTTATTGCGTAGAGGCTGACCCGTCAAATTGACCTATCAATAGTTGAATGATTATTAGTAAGTCGACCCCTTAAATTTGAGTAATCAACCTATTAGCTAGCAGACATAATTTTTTTAACCACTTTTTTTAGAGGAAGTCAACCTATAAAATTCCCAGGTGGACCTTTTAGCTGGCAAACACGATGTTTAACGTTTTGGCCAATTTGGGTCCCTGGCTTTCTGTTTGGCCGGTCACGTATCCCGACTTTAATTGGGCAGGCCAGTCATAGTCCCTCGGTCAGGCACCTACCGACGTGGCGGGCTGCCCGATTTTGGGCTCTCTGAGCCAGGCCGAAACGACGTCGTTTCTTGTTGAGACTACACCGTACTGATGACGTGGAGTGACACATTGGACATTAGTGGGCCCCGCACCCCGCCCACCCTGGTACAGTACCATACCGACCCGAAACCCGTCCCGTTACCCGAAAACCCGCCCGGTATGCACCAGTGAACCTGCCCACCCATTTCATTTTTTCTTCTTTTTAAAAATTGATATTTATTCTTAGACTTATTTTCTGGTAAACAAACAATATTATAGCGATGGCATTAGAATCTAACTTAAATTTAATTTTATGTTATAAATTAATTCTGAAACTATTTGCAAAGGAAAAATACGCAATTTTTTTAGAATCAAACTTACAACAGTTTTTTAGAAAAAAAGAAACTTACAACAATAGGCAAAAACAAAAAGGTATTACAAAGACAGGAAAAAGATTACAAAGAGCGGGGGAGGAGAAGATGAAACTGGGTTTCATCTCTTCCCGTTGCAGTCACCGCCACCATGGAAAGGAGTGCTCCCCGGCCTCAAAGCCAGGCTGCCACCGGAGGAATCCGCCCAGCTTGCTGCCCCAACCAACATCTGCAAAGAAACCCAACCAAAGCAATACCAACCAAAATCTGCAAAAAAATCCACCAATACAAATCTACCGACAGCCAATTCCTTCACAATCTGACAGTTGCCTCAACGACCCATATATCAACGCATAACTAAATCTATCATCATCAGCCGCCAAAGCACAACTATCAATGCATGAAATCCGTCGCCGCCGTCAGACCTCTGCAATAGCATAGAGCGGAGGTTGCAAAGCTCAATCGTGTAGATCCGTGTAGTGGTGGTAGCGAGGCAGTGGTGGTAGGCGGTTTGGGTTTGTTTTATAACAAATTTCATCCATATAAAACTTTCATTTGAATATAGAGTTGGAGAATTAGGTGGAGGAGGGGAACATGGAGTTGGCCAAGGTGGAGAAAAGGAGGAGGAAGGAGGCGGCGAGGGGTTGAGGGTGTTTGGGAACTGTTTTGTTTTGTGGGTGGGATATTTTTTCCTTCTCCAATAATCTTTAAAGTCTTTTACTGTAGCTAGAATAGTAGGGTGAGGGTTTTTTTTTTTCGGAAACTAATTTGTTTTGTGGGTGGGACATTTTTGTTTTTTTTTTAATTTCTATAGTCTAATTGTTTCCATTTTGCAGTTAAAATATTTTATTCCTTCATATTTTTAATTGGAATTCTAAAAAATAGAATATTTATTTTTAAAATTAAGATTTACTTATTTTAAAATATTTTTAAAAATAAAATTTGATTAAAGAAAGAAAAAAATATCAAATAAATAATTAAACCGGGTTTTGGTAGTTTTTTTTAAACTTCAAACCGATACGGGTCAGGTTTCGTTTCGGTATCCATTGGGTTTCCAGCCAAGTGGGCGAAGAATCCGGGTTGGTAGCATGCGGACCCCACAAAGATATGTGGATCTAACGTGTCCACCCAACTTTCTAAAACGACGCCCGTTTTGGCGTGAGATGACGTCGTTTTGAAACACCTCCCAAGCCTTAAATCAGGGCAGCCCGCCACGTTAGCAGGTGCCTGACCGAGGGACTATGACTGGCCTGCCCAGTTAAAGTAGGGGTACATGACCGGCCAAACAGAAAGTCAAGGACCCAAATTGCCCAAAACGTTAAACATCGGGTACTGTAAAACCCAAAAACCCTTTTTTTAACGAGGAGGACAGGAAGTTTGTCTTGTATTTACGGAGACTATACCTATCAACAGGTTAACCTATCACTATTCCACAATATGTGATGTCCATGCATAAAAATTACTTAACAGTTTGTTTGGAAATACATAGAGGAAGAGAAGGGAGGGGAATGGATGGGAAAGGGGAAAATTTTAACTTTAACTTGTTTGGATATATTCATTAAAGGAAAGTGAATGGTTGGAAGGGAAAAATTTTAACTTTAACTTGTTTGGATATATTCATTGAAAGAAAGGAAGGAGAATGATTGGTAATATTTTCAAATTACAAAGACATCCTTATTTATAAATTATTTTTTAGAATATAAGAGGTTAATTATAAAATTTTAAATCATCATTTAGTTTGAAATTTCTCTCCCCTCCATTCCGCACCAAATCGGCGATGGGGAGACATTTTTAAGGGAGTGGAGGGGAATGGAGGTTAAAAAATTCCCCTTTCCCTCCATTAACTTCTTTTCCCAAACAAGATAAATTAAAAATTCCCCTCCATTCTCCTCCTTTCCCCTCCCTCCCCCGCCATTCCCCATGTAACAGCCCGGGTAAAATTTGGATTTTTACCGGGACTGTAGAAATTGTTTTACCATGATTTACTGTTGAATTAATCTCGGGTAATTAATTCGAAGTAAATCGGTAGTCGTTTTTCGAAAACGAGAATTTTCCCGCGCTCGGGAGTGTCTTCCTAACTAACCGAGCCTCGGTTTTCAGTTCCGAGACTTGGACGACGTTCAGGGGAATTAATCGGATTTTCCGAGCCCAAGTCATATTTTTGGACTCGGGACGGGATTTGTCGGAAAGACGGGAGTAACCCTGCGTCTACAAGATTCCGACGCGAGAATCCGGACCGGCCGAATGTGGTTGCCCGAGCCACTCTTCTTCCTTTTCTTTCCTTCCTTTTCTCGTTCCGGTTACCTTCTTTCTCTCTCCCAGTTTTTCCCGGCCACGTGGGCCCCACTTTCCCCTCTTCTTTTCTTTCTTTCCCTTCCTTTCTTTTCTCCTCCTTTTCTTTTCTTCTCCATTTTTCTTTTCCTAGCCGCCAGCCCTCCCCTCCTCCTTTTCCTTTCCTTTCCCGTGACTTGTTGTCTCCTTGTCTTCATCTCCTTTTGTCTTCTTTCTTTTCTCTTCTTTATTTTTCTCTTCTTTCCCCCTGGATTTCCTCACGCCTTCTCTGCTAAACCCATTTCCTTCCCCCTTCTTCCCTTCATTCTTCCTCTCTTCCTCTTCACCTCACACCCACCGAGCCATCTTCCTTGCCCCTGCAATCGGACCCAACCGCCACCAACAACCTTTCTCTTCCTCTCCCTCCCGCTCGCGTGCACCGGTCAGCCACCACCTGCTCGTCGCACCGCCGCTGCAACCACGGCCACACCTTTCACCCTCACCCGAACACTCTCCCTCTCCCTCTCATCTTCATCTCTTCACCGTGCCGCGACCCGAGCTGTGCCGGCCTCCACCTGCGCGCGCTCCACCACCAAGGTCGCCGCCCCCTTCTCCTCCTTCCTCCCCTCCTCGTCCGCTGCCGATGCCGACCACTGCTTGCCACGGTTCCGAGGAGATCCGACGACGAGCCGCCAACCGGGGTTCCTCTCTTCCTCCTCTGCAACGAGTCGACACCGCCACCCCGAGCCGTCTGCACGTCGCCGTCGTCCCCGTCGGGCCGTGCCGCGCCTCGCCGCCTCCATCCCCTGCGCCGTCGTCACCTGCACATGGAGAGCAAGGTGAGAAAGACGTGACCCGGTTGTATGAGTTGGGTCGGGTTAACCCGACGTTATGGGTGGATCCGGTTGGTGTTTGGGTTGGTTGGTTTGTTGGTTGGGCTTGTAATTGGATGTGGGTTGAATTATGGTTTGGGTTTTGGGTATTGATTGTGGGCTGGGTGTGACATGGATTTTGGGCTGGTATGCACTTGGGCCTGCGCCTGGGCCTTACCTAGGCTCCTGGCTGGGCTGGGTTGAGGTCTAGGCAGTGGTCTGGGCTGCACTATTTTGGGCC